>JAJOOD010002991.1:0-87565 GCA_029582525.1 Solanum tacnaense
AATAATTATAAAATTTAAAATTTTGTGTTATGATAACCAAAATCACAAAATAATACAAAGTAAACTATTACCATATTAGATAAAATGTTGAAGTCAAATTACATCTACAAAGTAAAAAAAAATATTCAAAAATTATTTTAATAGATAAAAGAAATAGAGGATAAAAAAATTACAATCAAGTTAAAATGAAGAAGGAAAATGGTGTGTATATATATATATGATGAAATTAACTTTCAATATCAAATGTATTGTATTATATAATTTGAAAAAAGATAAAAATAAAATAAAATAAATAAGCAACGAATCTAACAAATTTTTGGGAGTCTATAATCGCCATAAATAATATTAAATTGTGGTGATTTTCTAACCTCCTTAATAAAACCACCACAAAATTCTTTATGTAGTGGGGGTCAGAAGAAAATGTCACAAAATGAATTATAAGTGGGATTTCTAAAAACTCCCACAAGTTAACCGCCATAAATTATGCATTTTTTTGTAGTGTCACTTCTTAGTCTACCCATAAGGGAAAACTCTTCATTAATAACTTACTAGGTGCATGACTATAGTAACATAGCTTGCCTCATCACTATCTCCCTTTCTAGGATTACTAAACCTCTGCATACTTTCATCTAACTCTGGGCCCTTTACTACTACTGCTCATGATCTCGTAACTCATGTTACCTTTTCGAGTGAAAATACTACCCAACTTCTAAACATACTCTTAAAAAGGATCTCAATTGAAACAAGGCTTAAGGAAAAGAGTACAACTCGCTTTCAGCTCAAATGCACGATTCATATAATTATGAGTGCATTCCTTTGAAACTGAACACTTAACTTACTCTTGGGCTTCTCTCAAGCCCCTCTAGAGTCTCATGACTTTCTCAAGATTCTTGCTAAGAACAACTCATCGACAAAGAACTGACTCTGCTTTTCGACCACCTCTAGTATGATGGGTAGTCGAATGATTCTGAGAAACGCACGAGTTAGAATAAGTCTCTATGACATAGCTCTATTGCATGATTAAGAGTATGAAATAAGGGAAACTTTTCTTAAATGTTTGTAGTCCCTCATTTATAGAAGTGGAGTCCTCACAACCATAAACAATATCCTACTTGACACGGCTTCATAGACACCCTAGGACACTTGAACCTTGTGCTCTGATACCAAGTTTGTCACGACCCGAGCCTACACCCTGGACGTGGCCGACACTCGAAGACCATTGTTGGTCCCCAAGCGAACCCTCATCCTGGCCGGCTACAAGCGGAAAACTAAGTTAAGCATGCAAAAACTTAAAACTGAATAAAATCCAATAAACTCAACTTTTCAAAACTTTAACTCAAATGAACAACTTAGAATAAAAATAATATATTCAACTTGCCATAAAATAGGCATTTAAGTCTATAAAATATTTAATAAAATAAATGAATAATACAGACTTCTCAACTATACTGACTATCTATGAAGCCTCTAACTGATAAAGATGGAAGTCGGGACAAGACCCACGACATCCTGACTAAATTCAAAAGTAAATGAAATCCTCCGGAACAAGGAGGCTCACCATAGCTAACTCGAACTTTCGGATGTATCAACGAAGCTCCTGTTGATGACCCTGAATACTTGAGTCTGCATCATGAGAAGATGCAGGCCAAATGGCTCAGTACGTGGAATGTACGAGCATGTAAGAGGAATTCTAAAACATAAACATAAGCTTGAAACTTGATAAAAAGGAAACATACTTACCTCTTCTCAAGCTTACTCAACTCAAGGAATACTCAAGGATACTCAAAACTACTCAAACTCACTCAACTTGGAAGTACTCAAGGATAAGATACTCAACTCAGAGATTAGATACTCAATTCAAAGATATGATATTCGAATCTGGGTACTCAACTCTGGATACTCAACTCAATATAAAGCAGCAATACACATGTAATATATGGAAAACTTTATAAAATAGTAAAACAAATCAGTTCGTTAAAGAAAATGCAATAACAAACTCAACTTTACTCATATAATAAAGTAATATAGTTTATGCGGGAGATTCTCTAATCGAGAACTACCACTATGAGACTAAGTGGTGATACAACGTCTTTCCTACGTTTCCAGAACTGTCCTATACTTTGCCGTCATATAGAACGCTTAACTTAGTGGATCCACTAGGTTAATTTATGTGATCATCTAAAAAGTATGACCCATTAATACCCATGATGGTTACATGGTTTATGAAGACTTGAGTTAATATGAACTCGCATCTCCATATCGGAGCTCAATACTACTCCCAAAAATATACTTAGCTCATATGTTTTTAAAACAACTTCTTTCTTTGGTTTGAGATAATTACTCAAAACTTAGCTTAAAAGCTCTCTTGGAATCGACGTTCCATTTCTTACTCAAAACTCTTTTGGAAATCTCAGTTTCCTTTCATCTTAAATGTGAAAACATTTAATCTTGGAAATACTTGGTTCCCATATATCATTTTAAAGAAAATGAAATTTACTCTTACTCTTTACTCAACTTCAAAGCTTAAGTCTTAAAACAAAGTTTAAACATTTGTAAAAAGACTTCTTAAAATATGGTTCATGACGAATTATGGACGTGAACGACTCAATGCAAGGTTTTCAATAACCAAAGGTAGAAATCAATATTTGGAACTCAAGAACTTCAATGATACTACTCATTTCAAGAATGCTCAACTCAGAGGGTTCATGCGGAATTATGAGCATGAACTACTTAACTCAAGTACTCAAAGATACTTCTCATCTCAAGATTGTTCGACTTATAGAGTTCATGCGGAATTATGGGCATGTACAATTCAACTCAAGGACTTCATGGGTAACATAATAGTCCCATGATTAGAACTATAATCTCATAGGGGATTAGAAATTCAAAACTCAAGACTTAGAACTTGAAGATACTACTCCTCTCAAAAGTACTCAACTTATAAGTTCATGCGGAAGTTATGGGCATGAACGACCCAACTCAAGGGTCAAAATATCAATAAGGAACTCATGTATATGACTCTTCTCATTCTCTTACTTACTTCCTCAAAACTTAGTTCAAATCAATAGTTGATCTCAAAGGGTTCACCTCTACTCTTAACTCTCTCTTGAATGTGAATTATGAATTCAAGAGTTATGGTTCATGATATAAAGGATATAGATGATAGTGTAGACTCATGAATACATTCTACTCACTCTCATGCTCACTTATTCGAGTCTTGAAACAAGTTTCTAGAAGTTGTAGAAGATTCCACAAAATGACTCAAAGGGACTTTCTTAGAATGTTCGTAAGAATTCTCAAAACTTAACTCTCAACTCTACCTTGAATTTGAATCATGAATTCAAGTTTATGATTCATGTTATGAATGATTTCTAGGTGTTTAGAAGTAGTTTAGAGTAGTTAGAATCGAAAAGAAGTGAAGGTGCACTTTAAACGAACTCAAACGGGGCAACCGACGACAAACTGGATGGGGCAGGCATCCCTGGCGCTGTGGGTGGTGCGGGGCGCCAGCCCCTAAACTTCAGAGGAGGGTTTGGTGCACTCTGGCTGGCGCATCGCGCCAGGCGCCAACCTAGAAAATCCGAAGAATTTTCCTTGCTCGTTTTCTCACCCTAACTAACCTTGAATCGAATGGTTTCTTCCCCAATCACTTGGATTCTATTACTTAACATAAGTACACTCTAATATACTGAAAACAACACTCAAATTACTAAATTTCATCTCAAGAAATCTTCAAAACCCCAACACAATAAGATTTAGAGTGACCTTTAAGAACACCTATTAAGAACTCGTCAAGAATTCTAATCTTTCAACTTCAAGAATGAAATTTCGCTGAAAATAACATGATTGGCGTGTGGGTGAACTAACCCAACACTATGGAAGCTTACATACCTCTTAGGGATCAAACCCATGGCGACAACCTGCAACAACTCTCAAGAATTTCGACGAACGCTTCGATCCTTTCTCTTTTCTCCTCTTTTCTCTTCTGGAACTCTCAACTAAAACCCTAGGCATAAACTAGGATTATAAAACTGAACCTAGTCAAATTAGACCCCTAAAATAATACTAAAAATGAATTAAATCCGATTGGGTAAGGAAAATACCAAAATACCCCTCAAAATTCGGTTTTGACTTTCTTTATCTAGACAACCCAATTTCGAATGGACCTAACTCCCTCATACAATTTCGAAACTGAGTAAAGTCGGTGGCGTTGTAAAGATAATGCAAAGATCTTTCCTACGGTATCTGATAGAATACCTAACTCATCCTGATCTAGGAGTTATGATCGTTTGAAGTCGACCCAAAACACATACTTAACTTAACTTGCAAAATATCAGATTTTGCTATTTCTAATTTAGTTCTTTTTCGAACTCAAGGTGCTACCTCTAGTGAACTTAACACTTAAGAAATTTTAATTCCTCGGTAAAATCCTACTCACAACGAAGGATGGTTCAAGTCTTAGCTCAAATTTTTTTTGGGGTGTTACATATACCCTCAATTAAATGATTAATTACTTTGAAAAATGTAATACTTTTCATCCACTTCATAATTAATAGGGGTAAAATGGTAAACTCACTATGTCATTAATTATTTTCTTAATAGGTGTGTCAATTAAAAAGTTGACAAGTAATTAAGGACAGAGGGAGTATTTATCTTGTCAAAATTAATACAATGACATAACTTATTTATCGACTTAATTAACAAACATGGCTAACATGTCATAGAATTGTCTCACTCACTTACTCACTAATAATTCCATTTTGATTTTGATTGTGAAGTTTTAAATTCAAAATGCAACTTACATGCACGGCATCATGAGTCAGTGAAACATCTTGAAGACTGATTGTGCTCTCTCTCTCTCTCTTTAGGAGATTAAATAATGTTAGATATGTGATGTCAACTATTGCAGAACAAAATAGGCATATAGCAAATGAATATTTGGATTGTGATGAATAGCAAAATAAAAGAGTTGCTCAATAGATAATGTGAAAGAATGATACAACAACACTTTAACTAGATATAATTACTTCTAATTGCATAAAAAAAATCTTCTTTTGCTTACCACAATTTTTTTTGTCATGTAAAGGCCATTTTTATGACATTCCCTTCTTCCTAGAATATTAATCAAGAGATAATTTCTACTTTAAAGTGTATTGCTAAATAGTTGAAACTTGAAAGGTTAATCCTCTCAAATGTTAGTATATTCTTTCTTTGTTTTTGATGATAATGTTACTCTAATTTTCTCAAATCTCATTTCAGATAGATAGACACAAAAAGATACTTGTAAAACGATCTGATCCCACCAACAATGATGTGGAATATGATAAGTAAGTTTTCAATTTAATTATAGTTTTACAGTTTTTAATATGTGATTTATTCTAGCTAAATTGTGTTGGACTGTGGTGTTGATGTTAACAAAGGCTGAAATAGCTTTAGGGTCGATTATTGTCAAGCTGTAATATAATGGTCCTTTAATATTGAACACCTGCTTGCCCGATGTTCTTTAAGTGAAATATAAAGAGTTCATAACAAAATCTATTACTTGGATAAAGAAATTTTAACGTGCTCATTAGGATGTGAAATTATTCCTTAAATTACAGCTAGACCTCTGGAAGTCTGTACAATCTTCATTACTATCCTTTTTATGCAGCAAAGAAGCTTGCTTTCCTATTAAATCGTGCAAGGTTCACTTTAATTATTCTTTTTCTTTTTTCGTCAACCAACCAATATTTTAAGATGTTTTTGAAAGAGTTTAATCCCCTACCTTATTTCATTGATATCAATGGTTTATATACAATCAATACAAGACTATAATTAAGGAAACTAACTAGCTATAAGAGGAACTAAATATACACTTAACTAATGTGACATATACAAAGAATCAGAATATCTTTATCATATATTCTAACACGCCCCCTCAGTCGAAGCGGGAGGTCGCCGAATGCTAAGACTGTCCCGAAAATCCTCAAATAACACCAACGTAAGAACCTTGATGAATATGTCTGCAATCTGATAACGCGAGGGGACATGTAACACTCGAACTTGGCCGCGAGCCACCTTTTCTCGTACAAAATGTATATCCATTTCAATATGCTTAGTGCGTTGATGCTGAACAAGATTACCAGCAAGATATATGGCACTCACATTGTCACAATACACCAATGTAGCCTGTTGGATTGGACAATGAAGTTCCAAAAGCAAATTTCGCAACCAACATGACTCAGAAACCACATTGGCAACCCCTCGATATTCAGCCTCTGCACTAGAACGGGATAAAGTAGCCTGACGTTTAGCGGACCAAGAGATCAAGTTATCACCCAGAAAGACACAGTAACCCGACGTTGAACGTCCTGTGTTTGGGCATCCACCCCAATCAACATCAGTGTATGAAATAAGAGTGGATGTGGATGAAGAAAATAGGTGAAGACCAAAGTCCATAGTACCCTGTATGTAGCGCAAAATGCGCTTAAGTGCGTGCATGTGTTCCTCCCTCGGGTCATGCATGAATAAGCATACCTGCTGCACTACATACGTAATATTGGGTCTTGTGAACGTAAGGTACTGAAGTGCTCCAGCAAGACTCCTATAAAGAGATGGATCCTCAAACGGTTTGCTCGTAGTAGTACCGAGCTTCGGTTTTGTATCAACCGGAGTGGGAGATGCTTTGCATGATGACATGCCAGCTCGTTCAACGATCTCAGTAGCATTTTTCTTTTGTGATAAAAATAAACCACCTTTATGACGAGTGACTGCAATGCCCAAAAAATAGCTCAAATTGCCCAAGTATTTCATAGCAAATTTCGAGCTAAGAAAGGAGATGATTGACTGACGGAGCCTATCCGAGGAAGTAGTCAAAATGATATCAACGACATACAGTAAAAGATAAGCCATAGAAGTACCTCGACGATAAATAAACAACGAATGATCCGAAGTACTTTGAGAAAACCCAAGAGTACGGACATAGTCAGCAAACTTCTTATACCAAGCCCTTGGAGCCTGTTTGAGCCCATAAAGAGATTTCTTCAGCAAACACACATGATTAGGGCGAGCAGGATCCTGGTACCTCAAAGGTTGATACATGTAAACAGTCTCCTTGAGTTTCCCATGTAAGAAGACATTTTTTTTATGTTAAGCTGATGAATCTGCCAAGCCTTAGAGAGAGCCAAACTGAGAACCGTGCGAATAGTCGCCGGTTTGACGACCGGACTAAACGTCTCACCACAATCCATGCCAACCTATTGAGTTTTACCATCACCTACAAGACGGGCTTTATGCCTCTCTAATGAACCATCAGATCTTTCTTTATGAGCAAAAATCCACGTAGACCTAATTACATTAACATTTGGAGGATGGGGAACCACTCCCACGTCTTATTTTCAATAAGAGCATTATATTCATTATCCATAACCAATTTCCAATTCAGGTCACGAAGAGCAGACACAGGGTTACGAGGGAGGGGTGATTTAGACGCTGATGTAAGAAGGTTGAAAGACTTCTTAGGCTTTGAAATCCCATGTTAACTCCTAGTAATTGGACCTGTGGGCAGATGCGAGGGAGAAATTGGAGTGGGGCGAGGAAGAGAGTTGGATGGGAGAATGGAAGGAGTAGATGGGCTCGATGTAGTCGACTGGGGAAGGCCAATGGTCGACTGGGGAAGGCCGTGCTGCATGCTGGGCACAGCGGAACTAATCGCTAGGCTAGGCGAGGTGGGTGCGGGTGCGTTATAAACATGTGCAACTTGTGGGTTAGGAGAGGTAGTGAAATGATGGACCAGGTAGAGAGATGGCCCATCGTCTAGAAACCTATAAGTGTGAGTTTGAGGAGTATGAGACTTTGCATAGGGAAATTGTGTCTCATCAAATATTACATGACGGCTAGTGATGATTTTTCTAGATGACAAATCAAAGCATTTATACCCACAATGATTTGACGGATACCCCAAAAAAACACAAGGAGTTGACCGGGGTTGGAGTTTGTTTATGGTTGTAGAGGGAAAAAGAGGATAACATAAACACCCAAACACCCGAAGATGAGAACAAGACGGATCTTTTTGATAAAGGATGCGAAGAGGAGATTGATAATTTAATAGCTTATGGGGAAGGATATTGAGAAGGTAAGTCGCCATTTGCAACGCATGATGCCAAAAGGAAGGAGGAAGGGAAGCATGGGCTAATAAGGTACGAACAATGTTGTTGATCGTACGAATTTGTCTTTCAGCTGTCCCATTTTGAGGGGATGTATGAGGCCATGAAAGACGAAACGAAAGACCATTTGCTTTACGAAAATCCCAAAAAAGGCCATTATCAAATTCCGTGCCATTATCACATTGTATATTCTTTATGTCCCTCTCAAATTGGGTTCGAATAAATATCTTGAAACTCAAAAATGTGGAAAACGTTTGTGATTTGTGCGATAAAGGAAAAGTCCACAAAATTTTTGAATAATCATCCACAAACAAGACATAATATTGATGACCCGATGAACTCAAAACAGGGGACGTCCAAAGATCACTATGGATAATATCAAATGGCATAATAGTGCGAGAATTTGAAGGATAAAAGGGCAACTTAACATGTTTTCCAAGAGGGCAAGAATGACAAATACGAGTGTCTTTAATTTGATTGCATTCAATCAATTTATTCTTCCTAAGAGAGTTCAAAACAGGTGTTCCCGGGTGACCCAGACGATCATGCCAAAGGGATGGTGCCAAAGCAGCAAAAGTAGATAGAGAAGTGGTTGGAGTAGTGATGGGATACATCTTTCCCTGACTGTCACACCTCATTACCGGTCTCCCCGTTCGAAAATCCTTCACAGAAAACCCACACGGATCAAATTCAATAGAGACAGAGTTATCAGTTGTAATTTTTCTAACTGACACCAATTTTTTAACAAGGTGAGGGGCATGAAGGATATTGTTTAATTGTAAGGGAGGACACGGCGAAGATAATTTAGCGTGACCATAACCATGAATTGGAATTGATTGACCATTTCCAACTATTATACCACGTTTATTGCTCATATTAAAATAAGACGTTAGGTTACCTTGTGCGGATGTCATATGAGAAGTGGCACCGGTATCCCTGTACCAATTCGCATCCGGAGGAGTGATTCCAAGAGTATGCATTGCAGCTTCAATGTCGGTTGGAGATGGACCTGCCGTGTAGGCCTACTGCGGTCTGGGCCCAAGTATACCAGGCTGCTTTCTCGGCTGCTGTCCATAATTGCGCATTGTCCATGAGTTTGATGGATATGGACAAGGAGGTATAGCCCAGGGAGCCCACGGTGCCATCCAAGGCCACGACTGACCTCCAGCTCATGGAGAATTGAGTGGTGGATGCTGACTTGCTGGCTGCTGTCCGCCACCGCGGCTGTTGCCGCCCCCCATCTGACGACCACATCTAGCATTACCCCCCACCGCCGCTACCACCCTTGCTGCCTCCACGACCACCATTGTTGTTGCGATTATTGTTGCGGTATTGGTTCCTTTTCCTACCATTAGTATTGCGGTGTGAAGAGGAATGATCAACAATATCATGCGAGCCAGTTGACTCACGAGCAACCATAGCTGATGAGGAGCTATGTGCCGCCTTCTTAGCAAGGCCGGACTCTTCAAGAGTGAGCATCGAACGGGCCTGATAAAATTGGGGTAAAAGATCACGTTGGCGAATGAGAGTGGCCACACCTTTGTAGGGTTCGGTGAGGCCAGAGACTAGTTGAAGAACTAGTCTATTGTTGTTGACGGGAGAGCCGACATTCTTGAATTGGTCCGACAAAGATTTGAGGTGCTGACAATAGGCAGAGACACTTGGAAAATCTTCCATGTTCACATGAGTGAAATCGTACTCAAGGGTGACGGCACGAGAGTGTTTATTATCTTGGAATATGTCACGCAATCTATTCCAAGCCTCCATTGCTGTGGTGTTGGGCTCAAGAATCGTATGTAGAAGATCATGAGATATAGTGGCATAGATCCACTATAGAACAGTAGCATCAAGAGTCGACCAAAGTTCTTTCTCCTCCTCAGTTTTTGGCATTTTCTCCCTTCCCTTTGCCGAAGGAATAATATGGTCAAGAACTCGATGGGATCGTGCATGAATCTTAAATAGTTCCGCCCATGTGGAATACTGGATGTTCTCCATCTCAAGAACTATGGGAATATGGTTCTTGATGTTGGATACAGAAAAAGCAGGGTGGAAGGACTATTTTGATTCCGACATGATGATAGAGAAGAGAAGAAGAAGAGAGAGGGAGAGGGGCAAATGGTTTTGAAGAGGAAGCGGAAGGTTTTCCCCTAGAAATCTGATTCCATGAAAGAGTTTAATCCCCTACCTTATTTCATTGATATCAATGATTTATATACAATCAATACAAGACTATAATTAAGGAAACTAACTAGCTATAAGAGGAACTAAATATACACTTAACTAATGTGATATATACAAAGAATCAGAATATCTTTATCGTATATTCTAACAGTTTTGTTTGCTCAGTATTAATGTTTCTTTCTTTTTCCCTTCCCTCATACAATATTTTGCATTTCTTATATTTTATTTTATGTTGATATAATTATGTAGTTTAATTATTTATAATGTTGAGTATGATGCTTTTCATATGTAAGACCTCGGTCTTAGAAAGAACTAATATTAGAAGAACTGAATTGAAAAGAGCTAATTTGAGATCTGTGCAAGTTAGTCTTCAATTGCGAGTTTTTGGTCAACTTCAAACGATCATAACTTTCAGTACATGTGAGTTAGGTGGCCAAGAAGGTATCAAATGAAAGATCTATGAGTCCTCTTTCCAACACCACCGAGTTTTCTAAATTCTGAGTTTGGATGAGGGAGATATGCCCGTTTGAGTTCAGCCTGTTCGATTAAGAAAAGTTCACCCGAATTAAAGAGGGGTATTTTGGTCTTTTCCTTACCTCATTAGTTTTAAGCGTTTTTTCACCCAAATAAGGGTCTAAACTTACATAGATCAGTTTTCACAATTCTAAAATGCACATAGGGTTTTAGAGAGAAGTTCAAGAAGAAAAAAATGGAGAAACGATTCAAGCGTTCAAGATTTTCTTGCAATCGTCGAGGGATTTCTACAAGGATTCGATCCTAACGAGGTATGTAAGCTTTCATAGTTATGGGTTCGTTCATCCTCACGCCAATCATGAGTTCCTGAGTTAATTTCATCCATGACAATCCATGTATTGAAGTTCTTGATGAGTTTCTTGAAGTTCCGTTCTTGAATCGTAAATGATGGGTTTTTGATGAGTTCTTGAGATGAATGTTATGATTTTGAGGGTTGCTTTGAGTAGATTTCCGTGTACTTATGTTAGGTATTCGAATCTAAGATAGTATGGAAGAAACCATTCGATTTTAGGTGAATTAGGGCAAAAAATCGAGAAGAAAAATTCGTCGGGATGTTCTGGAAATAGGTTGGGGCACCGCGCCCCCGATGTGCCAGCAGGGCTGATGTGGGGAACCAACACCGCGCCAGAAACCAGCCCCAGTAAGGGGAGCCCTAGTGCGGCGCACCACCACTGCGCCACAAAGCATCAATCAACTTTCTTTATCGTTTTCGTTCAGTACTTGTTCCTTTGAGTCAAGAATTCATTCCTTTCTTAATTCTAGCTATCTAAATTGCATTTAATCATCACGAGATCCTTCATATCATGAATCGTAACTCTTGAATTCATAATTCAAATTCAAGAAAAGATTAAGAGTCAAATTTGACAGAGCCTTTCGAGTCTTTTTGAGAAGTCTTTTACAAACTTTTAAAACTTGTATTAACACTTGAGTACTTGAGTATGAGGATGAGGAGAGTTGAGTTTCATTTTTAAAAATGAATATATGGGAACTAAGTAATCCCAAGAGTAAATATCTTTACATTTCAAATGAGGGGAAACTTCGATTTCCAAATGACTTCATGAAGAGTTTTTGAGAACTATCTCTTTTAAGAGAACTTTGAGTAATAATCTCAAAGTTTGAGGATCTGAAAATGTTTTTAAACATAGTAGCATGAGTTATATTATTGGGAGTAGTATTGATCACCGATATGGGGACGAGTTCAGACAACTCAAAGTCCTTATAAACCAACGTGGGTAGAAATGGTCATACTTTTAGATGATTCCTTATTGATTTTTAAGCATAGTTTAGTGGATCCACTTAGTTGAGGATGTCTTATACTCCGGCAAGGTATAGGACAATTCTGGCAGCGTGGGCGAGACGTTGTATCATCACATAACTCATAGTGATGGTTGTCGGTTAGAGGATCTCCCAAATAAGAGTTAAAGAATTATTATTGTATTTTTAAATACATTGAGTTATTATCTACTGTTTTAAAAGTTTTCTTTATAATGCATCTTTATTGTTGCTTTTATATTGAACTGAGTTGAGTATCATTGAGCATCCTTGAGTTGAGTTGAGGTTAGATGAGGTGAGTATGTTCTTCTTTTTTATCAAGTTCAAGCTTATGTCTGTGCTTTAGAGTTCCTTTTGCATGCTCGTACATTCCATGTACTGACACCATTTGGCCTGCATCTTTGATAATGCAGATACAAGTAACCAGGGTCATCAACAGGCGCTTCGTTGATACCACTTGCAGTTTGAGTTAACTTTGGTGAGCCTTCTTGCTTCTAGAGGATTCCATTTATATCTTTCAGTGTTTTTAGGATGTCGTGGGTCTTGTCCCGACTTCCATCATAGTTATTAGAGGCTTCACAATAGACAATAGTAGTTGAGGAGTCTTTTCATTCCTAGTGTTAATGTTTAAGACTTGATTTGCCTCTTTTGGGTAATGAATATTTTATTTAAAATATTCTGGGTATCTATTTTGAGACATTGAGTTAAATCTCTACTTTAGAGTTCATATATTGTTGAGTAAGTCGTCCGCTGAGTATTGAGTCAGGCCAAGGGTTCGCTTGTGTCACGCCCCTAACCAGGAAAGGCGTGGCTGGCACTAGATACCTTATGCAATCGAGTTAGCCACTGAAACATACCAATTGACTCCACTGTGGGACTAGAAGGTTGAGCAACATAACATCTAAAAAATATTTATCCCGAACCATTAGGGTCATAACTTGAATAACAACTCATATAGACAAAGGTAGAAAAGCCAAAAAAAATAACAAAGTACTAGCTGGCCGATGAGGCCAGAATTGAGGACATACACACATACAAATATATTTATACATGCCAAGCCTATGTGGCTAGAAACTGGAAGTTGCAGAAAGAAACCCAGAATACTATGTCCACAATAGCCTCTATGAGTGACATAAGCACTGTCGGGACAAGGCCCGACTATACCCAAACTGTACAACAAAAGTAAACATCCTCTGATAGCCCCAGGATAAGATGGAGCTTACTAACTCACAGCTGAACCTGAATCCTAACGGGTGGGTTGTCTTGAGTCAATGTCTGTACCTGCTCGCATGAAACCAAAAGCAGCGTCCCTAGGCAAAGGGACGTCATTACGAATAAAAATGTACTGGTATGTAAAGCGGAAAGTAGAGTTACAAATATTTACAGTAAAAGGGTAATAGAGATACCAGCTGAAACTAAATCTGAAATAATCTCCATGGCTGACATTTACCCCCCTACTATTTAAATATGCATGGTATGCTCGTATAATCGTATGTTGTGAATATATATATATAGATGCAAATGCATGTCATACCCAACCAAGTGCTAGCAATGGTGGTGCCTTCCGGTAGCGAACCGGGATCATATTCGCCAACTTGTGGCCATCTGTGTCTCATACGTATAAATATAGGCAATAGGCCCCATACCTTCTGATTATAGCTCAGAAGTAGAATGCATAGCATGTAATGTCATGGATTTGTAATGAATTTGTTACCTGAATCATGTTGCCAATCTTGGCTCGTTGGTACTCTTGTCCTCATAATCTCATAATCACTTTCGTATTCACATGTAAATGTCTCGTAGAACCTCATATACTTGTAGATTAAACTAGGACACTTAACTTGGATTTAGAAAGGCAACTTAAACTTGAGGATGTTCGTAAAGAGCTTAAAGTTCTTCACTTAGTATCTATATATGTTTCCTTAGTAGTTTGTAAAAGGAAGTATTTTAGAAAAACTCGTACTTTAGTAGTTTAAACATACGATTTACATTTAAGAGTTTTGGAGGTCGACATTTTATTATAAAGATTTCAAAATGTAAATTAGCGAGGAAGGAGGACTGATTTCAAATTCATATTGTTCATCCTAATCTTTTTAACTTACTACACCTAAAGAAGAATAAGAATTTGTACACATGAACCTATAGTCAAGAGAATCAACAAAACGACATAAAGATTCCAAATACCCTATCTAACCGAACGAGTGGAATAACAACATAATGGAGTGACAAAAATACGCCAGCTGCAATATCAATACCTTTCACAAAAGGTCTTTCTAGTAGTAGAGTAGTAAAGCAATATTTGATGATTTAGGATACAAAAATTCGTGCTCAAAGGAAGTACAATGCTTTGCCTTAACATACCTCAATTCTGGGTCTTGTTGTATCAATATGGATTGTGCCTCTTCCTTACAGTATGTAGTCTACAGAAAATCATGTCACACAACCATTACAGGAAGAATATTAACACATCAGGTAGCAATTTAGAGCTCACTAGCAGAGTGATTAACTCGCCAGACCATTTTAAATGTATGCTTTATTACCTTTTCTTCTCCAAATTAGAACCCCAAATTAACGACATAACATACATTTTTGCAGCAGCTATTAACAAGTGGAGGCCTACGCAATAGTCAACAAAAACCAAATAAAGTATGCCTGCACAATAATAAAAACTCGGAGTTTCGCCACACCAATCTTTTCAAACCCCAAAATAACCTCAACCAAATCCCAACCACTAGTCTTCAAACCATTAAAGCCAAAAAAAAATAATGTAATATAGTCCTATAATTATTCAATATAACCATAATAACTTGAACTCACCGCTTCCCATCATCATCCTATACGTTTGTCCAATAATTACATTTGGAGTCATGTCTTTCTCTTTATAAGCAATAAGAGTTTAAAAGGCAAAACCTTAACTTAAACTTGATGGAGCTTGCAGTACTTTAACATGTCTTGTCAATAACAAACAGTCTCCTTAAACATAAGACGTTGAACCAAAAAGAAACAATTTGAAAATTGCAATGCAATAATAGAACCAATGTTATACTAATTTATCTTACAATTAAATACCCATCTATACTTCTTCTTCTTCTCTTCCAGAATCATATCAACAAGAACCACACACATACAAAGAATTTCCAAAAATTCCAGCAACAACAATATCAAAAAAATACTTCAAAACAGCCCAACATCACGTAACTATCCAAATACAATTTTTCCAGCCGTCTATTCGTGTTCTTGCTTATATAGCATAGCTATAACTTGGACTCACTCAATAAAATGAAGGATGAGAATAATTACCTCTAAACCGCAACATCACCACACAAAAAACGAGACTCCTTCACCAAGAAGAATCCTTCAAATCACAACCAACGCGGAAGAAAGAAGTAACACAATCTCTATGAACGTTCCGAGGGTGAAACCACGTTGAAATCTTGTATATCTTTGCTTGGATGATAGGGGAACTTTAGAGAGGATTTAGGACAGTTTTATTCTTATTTTGGTCGAAAAAAATGAGATAAAACGAAGGAGAAATCAGATCTTATAAAGCTAAGCCGACATAGGAGCTAGGGGCCCCACCTTCACGTGCCTGCTTGTGCAGTCTCACCAAAATCTGAATATCTCTCAATTCTGAAGTCGTATGGACAAATGGCTTAGTGCGTTGGAAAGTAGACTCGTAGACCTTCGATTTCATATATTGAGATTCTGCTAAAGCTTTATATATTTGGAGAAAAGCTCCAAGACATTTAACCCAAATTTCAGAAGGTTTATCAAAGAAACTTACTCTAACCTTTGGTCAACTTTTATTTCCCAACTTGCTTGACTTCAAAATTTAACTTACGATCATTGGGCGACTACATCACCTTATAAAACATCCTTATTAGCATATACGATACTCTTTATCTTATCCCCAAAGGTACCGGTTAACTTAAACGTTTCGAACGAGCGGGGTGTTAGAATAGACATTCTTTTAACTCGGACTTGTTTAAGGACATCCTTGACCCATAATGTTAGTCTAATTCTTTCATTTTTACCACCTCTTTGAAAAATAATTCTCCTGATGTGATACACCAAGTTGTATAAACCTCATACACTCATGCAATACTATGCCTATTATGCGAAAGAAACACGGGGTCTCACAGGTTGGGGCCATCAATAGTTCTCGAGTGCCAGTTACCTCCAGGGTGTAGGCTCGGGGCGTGACAAACTTGGTATCAAAGCACAGAGTTCATGAGTCCTAGAGTGTCTATGAAGCCGTGTCTGTAGAGTCCTAGTTATCGGTAAGTGCATTTGCAAATAAGCTAGTTGGCATAGGTTTTGTGTAATCACATCCTTATCAGCTTCAACGTGACTTAGACTATCCATGGAGTTTTAGCTGAGCGCATCATCAACAACATTTTCTTTATAGGGATGATATAAAATGTTAAGTTTGTAGTCGTTTAACAATTCTAGTCATTTCCTTTGTCTTAGGTTCAGCTCTCAGTTCTTAAGTAAATATTAAAGGCACTGGTGGTGGGTGAAAATATCAATATGAACCTCGTATAGATAATGCCACCAAAATTTTAGGGCAAAGACAACTACGACCAGCTGAAGATCATTAGTAGGGTAATTCTACTTATGTTTCAGCAACTTTCTAAAGGCGTATGCGATAACATTACCATGCTGCATAAGAACACAACTTAGGCCAATTCTGTAGGCATCACAATAAACAACATAACCTTCATTTCAATCTGTAAGAGTTAGGCCATGTGTTGTGGTAAGCCTTTTATTTAGTTCCTTAAAGCCCTGTTCGCATGCCTCGGTCCACTTAAACGTAGTTGCCTTAGGTGTAAACTTTGTTAGTGGTGCAGAGATAAAAGAGAATACCTCCACAAACCTTCGGTAATACCCTGTCAAGCATAAAAGCTATGAACTTCTGTTGGAGTCAAGGGCCTCGGTCAAGTCATCACTGCTTAAATATTTTGTCTATCAACCTTGATACCATCACTGGTAATAACATAAACAAGGAAAGGTATTGAAGTTAGCCGAAAATTAGATTTAGAGAATTTAGCATATAATATGCAATCTTGGAGAGTCTGCAATACAACTCGCAAGTGGTCTGCATGCTGAGCTTCCGACCGTGAATTTATCAAAATGTCATCAATAAACACAATCACAAATTCATCCAAGAATGGTTTGAATACCCGATTCATAAGATCCATAAAGGATACTGGGGTATTTGTAATCCCGAAGGACATGACAAGGAATTCAGAATGGCATAACTCGTCCTAAAGGTTGTTTTTGGGATATCAACTTCCGTGACTTCTAGCTGATGGTAACCAGACTGCAAGTCGACCTTGGAAAAACATTTGGCACTTTTTACTAGTCATCAATGTGTGGAAGAGGATATTTATTTGTAATGGTGACTTTATTTAGTTGTCTGTAGTCCATAAAAATCCGTAAGGAGCCATCTTTCTTTGGAACAAAGAGCACTAGAGCACCCCATGTGGTTGTACTTGGCCTAATAAAGTGTTATCGAGCAAGTCATTCTATTTTTCTTTTAATTCTCTTATCTTTGCAGGTTTCATTCTATAGGGAAAAATTGATATAGGTTGTGTATCAGGAAGTAAGTCTATAGCGAAATTTATTTCACTTTCTCGGGGAATTCCTGGAAAATTGTCAGGGAATACCACAAAAAATTCATTCACAATTGGAATTGACTGAAAAGTCTGTAACTACTCATCAGTATCCTCGATAACGCTCAACTACACTTCATCCGATTCTAAGTATAGGCGGTCGCAATCAAGTATAAACCAAACTAAGAGTTGGGGTCGATCCCACATGGAGTGATAAAGTAAAGAATTCGATTACGAAGTGAAATAGTGTTCTAATCGTTTGTAGAACTAGACATTTTTGAAACAATTAAAATAAATGTCAAGGGGTTGACAATTAATGTCAATTGGGAGAATTAGATTGAACAATTGACAACTACGAACAAGCGGGAATAATCAAGTAGAAAGGGATCCTTGCAAGTGTGATCAATTGAATGCCAATTTTACTAAATGAGTGATTATTATTTACTAGAAATCGTTGAATCTTAGTGGGTAGTCTAGGATTTAAGTGCAATAGCCATTTCTCAATCAACTATCGCATATTAAGGGAGTTCTCTCGAACCTCGACAAGCATAAAATATATTAACAACCCAATACCTCAATTAATCCACTTTTTCAAGCTAGATTAGTAGGATTGAATTTAGACCCACTTTCTCAAGCTAAGTCCACAATAACCCAATCCCTACAATCATCAATTAATAGTTTTAAGTCTAAAACCTCTTTCTCAAGAAAGCTTAGAATGCTAAACTAGAATTGCATTTTCTACTATAATTTATCAATTAAAACTCACCTAATTGAACCCACTTCAAATCAACAATAAAACTAGTAAATACTAATACCCATAAGTTAATTGAAGCATTCAATCACATAATCACACCCCTAAGAATGGGGGTTTAAGCCACACATAATAAAGAGCAAGAAATAGTTACCAAATATGTTTTCCATCAACTTGGGCAACAATCCACAAGTCTTCAAAATGCTCAAATTGAATTCAAAATCAAAATAAACCCTAAATCTCTACTCAAAAAGTTAAAGAACAATGTTAGGGATCAAAAATCTAGAACTGGACAATGTGGAAACTCTTAAAAACTCGAGAACTCCTTTTTCTTCTTTTGAAAATTGCATTTATACGTTCCCACATTTTAAGCTTCGGAACCACTCGGCGAAATAAGTCGTGCTTCGCCGACCTGGTTGGCGATGCGCCAAATGCTCCCTTCATCGCTTTCTTGGCTTGACTTTTTGCCCTTTCTTTACTGTAACTCTAGGCTATCTAGGTTGGGTTCGCCGACCTGTTTGGCGATGCGCCAAGTGCTCCTTCTTCTCGCCTTTTTGACTTTCCTTTTTACCAATTACTCTGTAACTTTAGGCGGGCTAAGTCTCCACAGCTGATCCAGTCGACGCTTCACCGAATAACCCTTTTTATCGCCAAGTTGGTCTTGTCCATGGGCTGGCCTGATGGAACTTTTGGCGAGCTGAAGAGCCAATCGACCAATCACCAGGTGGCTTCGGTGAGCACCAGCCTTGCTTTACTTCAACTCTTTCAGCTTTTTCGCTCCTTTTTGCTCGGTATTGTCCTTGCCTTGCTCCTTTGCCTTCATTGCTACAAAGTAGCATTTTAACATTAGTTTAGAGCATAAAATAGGCATTTAGGACACTAAAACTCTAAATATTAAGCCCTAAATGAGTCGGGGATCTAAATGAGTCGAAATCCCCGACTCATCAACACCCCAACTTAAACTTTTGCTTGTCCTCAAGTAAAACACAAGATCAATCGGTTCAATATAGATGTCTACAAATAGTGCTACTCAAGACTCAACATGAATGTACACGAGGTTAATCTACCCATGCAATGTTCACTTGTGCACTACAAGTTTCAAACTATGACTAGCCATCATCAAATAGAAATCAAGCTCATAATGATTGCTTCAAATGCAAATTCTAGATCAACAAAAGTATTCGAATGCCCTCACATCAAGAATGATTCCATGCTCACACAAAGGTCATCATAATGTCTGAATTAAGGAATCAAAAGCAACTCTCACACTCTCAAAGATAAACATATGCATGATTCTACCCGCAGGCTTGCCCGTAATTTCCAATCAACATGACATTAAGCTCAATCAAGATCACAAAGGTCTTTCAAATCTTGTAACGGGGCTGAGGTTAAAGGTATGATAAATTTGGCTTAGTGACTTCTACCTTCATGAAGCATGGCCTGCATTTCACTTTTTCTCCTTTTCTTTCACTCTTTTTGATTTTCACAATCCACCCTATGTTCTTTTAAACATGAATCATAGGATACCCCATTTCTTTTATCCATTGCACAAACTTTATTGCAACATTCTTTTTCTTCTTTTGCTTCTCTTATCTCATTTTTTTTTTATATATATGGAGGTGTTCCATCTTTTTCAACACAATGCATCAAGGGCAAATTTTTCACAAACTTGTTAACTTCCCTCATAGTTGGCTATTCAAATGGACCAATGCTCATGAAGGTTTTAGGTGATGGAAAAAATAGTAAAATGTGTTCATGTTTCATCCAAAGAAAAGGTTAGGCTCAAATAGTGCCAAACTAGGTTCACATTCTCACAAGGTGGTCACAAAGAGGTATATTAGCGATTTAGTTCACTCTCCAAATTTTTTGCCTAAGATCATCTCTATCATTCGCCTACATTAGTCGATTGGACCAACGGGGCAAGTTCTAGGCATTACCAAACACATATTTCAAGACGATCTCACCACACATGGTATTCAACACAATTATCAATCAAGATTCTACAAATTTAGCTCGCATGCAACGGTCATCACAAGATTCATTTCAACAATTGGCTAGTCACAATGAGATGCTGGGAGTTCACACATGACTTATGCAACTCAAATTTGCCTCATTGGAATTGCACAAACATATCGTTCAATCAAGAGCACTATTCAAGTCATTGATATTGATCGCAAACGATACTCAAATATGCAAGAGAACATGCATATTAAAAACCATCTGTAACAAAGATAGGCATCCAAAACATGATAAATCGAACCTAAGAGGGTAGGTATGAAGGTACCACCCCACCAAACAAAACCTAACATAGTCCTAAATGCAAATATAATGAATGTAGCTAACAAGACAAGCAAGTAGGGATAGTTGAATGAAAAGATTAAAGTAGGAGGACTATTCACTTCACACCCAGTCCGCGAGGAGGTGTCAGGCACACCGAACCATTCGGCGAATCGCGAAGTTGGCATGATCTCACCAAACTTTCTAGAAAGGTAGTCTGCCATATTGAGCAAAAAGGTGAGCTCAGTCGGGCTCACCGACTGGTTCTGCAGTGTGCCAAAGGTTCCTACCGCTCGCCGAAATTTCCAAAGAAAGTGTGTCTGCCAGTTGAACAAAAAAGGCTAGCTAAGTCGAGCTCGTAGAATGGTTTGGCGGTGCGCCGAAAGGTCAGACAACTCGCTAAATTGTCATTATGTTAGAAATGAGGATTTTGTCCTACACATTTAGCAAACGTTATTAAAAAATAACTAAAACTTGGGTTGCCTCCCAAGAAGCGCCTTATTTAACATCGTGGAACAATTTGGAAATGCTCTCACACATCTTCCAAATACACCACATCAATTACCAAAACATCAAGGCTTTCTCCAAAGTAGAGCTTCAAGCGTTTCCCAGTTACTTTGAAAGCCGAACCTTCTTTTCTTTCAACCTCAATTGCTCTATTTGTGAACACTCAAGTGGTTTTGAATGGGCCTGACCATTTTGATTTGAGTTTACCCGAAAAGAGTCTCAAACGAGAGTTATAAAGCAAAACAAGATCGCCAACTTTAAACTCTCGTCGAAGGATTTTTGCGTCATTCCATTTCTTCATTTTCTCCTTATAAAGGGCAGAACTTTCATACGCCCTCAACCGAAACTCATCCAATTCATGGAGTTGATCAAATCTTCCTTTCGAAGCATCCCTCAATTCATGTTCAACACCTTCAATACCCATATTACTTTATGTTCAAGCTCGATTGGCAGGTGACAAGATTTTCCAAATACCAACTGGTATGGTGACATGCCAATTGGCGTTTTGAAAGCGGTGCGGTACGCCCAAAGAGCATCATCCAACTTCCGAGACTAGTCAATCTGATTTGCATTAACTATTTTTGCAAGAATTCCCTTGATTTCTTGAATTGAAACTTCAACTTGGCCACTTGTTTGCGGATGATATGGAGTTGCAACTTTATAATTGACTCCATATTTTCTCAACAATGAAGCAAACCACTGGTTGCAAAAATGAGACCCTCCCTTCATCGCGTTCTTGGCTTGAATTTTTACTCTTTCTTTGTTGTAACTTTAGGCGATCGAGGTCAAGCTCGCTGACCTATTCGCCGATGCGCCAAGTGCTCCTTCTTCTCACCTTTTTGGCTTGCCTTTTTACCACTTACTCTATAACTTTAGGGTGACTAAGTCTCCATCGCCGATCCAGTCGGCACTTTGCCGAATCACCCTTTCTATCGCCAAGTTTGTCTTGTTCATGGGCTAGCTTGCTGAAACTTTTTGTGAGTGAAGATCCACTCAGCAAATCGCCAAGTGGCTTCGGCGATAACTAGCCTTGCTTTTCTTCAGCTCTTTCACCTTTTTCGCTCATTTTTGCCCGATAATGTCGATCGTCCTTGCCTTGCTCCTTCGACTTTATTACTGAAAATTAGGATTTTAACATTAGTTTAGAGCATAAAATAGGCATTGAAGATACTAAAACTCTGAATATTAACCCCTAAATGAGTCGAAATCTCTGACTCATCAATCCTTTACATGAATCATGTGGTATATACAACCTTTAGCAATCAACTTCCATGCTCTACGGTATGAAAGAAAATTATCCTTGAGCGTGGCTGCATTACATTTCCACTCAAGGACTGGCTCACCTGGAAATGTAAATTTGACTATCATTGCACAACAATAAATATTATCTTAGCAAGCTAAACACCAATCCATACCCACAGTAACATCGAAATCTAGAATAATCAACATAACTAAGTCAGCGGAGGTTGGATGATTATTAATTAACACTGTACAACCTCAGTTGGCATGACTAACTTAAATAGAGTCGCGAACCAGTGTAGACACCTCAACTGATTGTGGTAACAACTCATATTTCATATCAAGATGACAAGCAATAAATGGAGTAATAAATGAAAATGTAGAGCCAGGATCTATCAATGCATAAGCAACTTGAGCAGATATTTTCAATATACATGTGACAACATCGGAGGATGCCTCTGAATCCTATCGGCATGTGAGTACATAAAAGCAATTTTGTCCACCGCTAGAACTTGATGTGTCTCCTCAACCTCTCCCCTACTACCACCTTGATTAGACTGTCGTTTTGGTTGCGGGGAACGAACGTAGGGTGAAAAGGTTGTTGTGGATCCTGAAGGCTGAGCTAGCTCATCTTTGCTCAACCTCAAGCACAGACTAATAAAATGTTTTGTGTGCCCACAATGATAACGTGCACCTTAACCCTATCTACACTGCCAAATGTGAGGTTTAATACATTGTGAACATAGAGGATTGAGATGTGTTATTTGTACGGAATTCTCTTGTCGACGGCCCTTAGGCTAGCCTAAGCTCTGACCCAGTCTTGACTGACTATAATAATCAAACTGTTTCCCTGTATCTGTAATGAGACACTGCCTGTTAGCCGAGGTGGATATCGATGTAGTGGGGGCCTAAATCACCCAGTATCTCCCTATAAGACCCCATAGTATGGGCCCTCTTACTGTGCTCCCTATCCTTGTGAGTATTATGAATCTGTCGAGAAATGTCCTCTCTAGTCTGAGAAAAAGCCTGTATGTGGTAAATATCTACATTATCCGATAGGGATGCTACCTTACAATAGCTGATTAGATGATCTGCCAAACCATCCACATTACAATGAATTTTGGCTCTCATGGTATTTAAAATATTCGGTGCATATATCATCAAAGAATTAAACATGTGGCTGTAATCCCTCATAGTCATGTTTCTTTGCTTCAAATTGATAAATTGGTCAAGATAGGACTTTCGAACATCCTGTGGCAAATAGTGGGCTAGGAAGGCCTCAGAGAAGTCCACCCACTCTGTTGGCAAAGAATTAGGTCCTCTAGATCTCTCCCAGTCCTCATACCAAAGGATGGCTACATTACGTAGTTGAAAAGAATCAAACTCCATAAGCTCTGTGACAGAGGCATTCATCACCCTAAATACTCTGTATATATGGCCTATAATTTCCTGAGGATCCTCAGTAGAACTTGATCTCGTAAATAGAGAAGGCGCCAAGTGAAGAAACACATGTACCTTTGAACTTTCTGATCGGTCTCTCCGAGTATCTACTCTTGACTCAAGTTGTCCCTCATGTATGGAGACTACCCAAGTTAGCAACTGAACAACCTCTCTCATCCCGCTCTCTCCAATCTCTGGTGGAGGCACACCATGTTCTAGAGGTCTTGTGTCTCTAGCTTCCCCAGGTACCAATGTAACTGGTGAGACTGGGTATTGCATCTCTTAGGGCTTCAATAGGTGTTGGGAAAGTTGGTACTAGGGGTACTACAGATGCACTCTGTGTCTCCTAGGGAAATCTATACCTTTGACCCAATGGGGAATGACTAGTACCTTTCCCAGGATCCATACCTATCTCTCATTGTGCCATCTCCGAAGCATGTGTAAGCTGTTGAATTAAAAAATAAAGCATGATTTAGATTTCGTATGTTCTTACAATATTTCACTAAAGCACGATCTATCAGTTGAATAAAATGTAAAAATTCCTAAGTGCCATGTAGCCTCTTGATTATAAGCGTGGTACACAACACAACCATAAACAAGAATATACTAGAGACACGACATATGGACTCCCGGGATACGACCTGCTCAGATACAATGTTTTCAACTCCCCAAAATAGGGAGGCGTAATTGGCACTCGATACCATATCCGATCAAGTTAGCCACTAAAACATACTAGCTAACTAAAATGTGGGACAAAAAGACTGTGCAACACAACATCTGAAATGTAAAGCCTAGACCATGAAGGTTATGGCCTGAATGACGATAAACCATATAAACAAAGGTACACAAGCCAACAATAAAAATGTAATGGCTAGTCGACGAGGCCAAAATTGTAGACATATCTAATTACACACACATACATACACACATACATACATACATATATATATATATACATGACAAGCCTATGGGATAGAGATTGAAACCTACAAAAGAAAATCCAGAATATTGTGTCCACAATAACCTCTACGAATAAAATAAGCATTGTCGGAAGCAGGCCCCGACTAAACCCAAACTGTACAACCAAATTAACCATCCTCTGATATTCCAGGATAAGATGGAGCTTACCAAATCACACTTGAACCCGAATCCTAGCGGGTGCGTCGATCAGAATCCATGCTAGAACCTGCTTGCACGAAACAAAAAAATAGCGTTCCCATGCAATGGGACATCAGTAAGAATAAAAACATACTGGTATGTAAGGTATAAAGTAGAATCATAAGTAGTTACTATAAAGGGTAATAGAGATACCACTTGAAATTGAAACTCTAATAATCTTCATGGCTGATAGTTGACCTCCTTCTATTTAAATATTCATGGTATGCTTGTATAGTCGGATATCGTGAATACATATATATAGATGCAAATGCCTGACATACTCTACCAAATGCTAGCAATAGTGGTGCTTCCCTATACCTAACCAACATCATATTCACCAACTTGTGGCCATCAGTGTCTCATACATATAAATATAGGCAATAGACCTCATACCTCCCGATTATAGCTCGGGAGTCGAATACATAGCATGTCATGTCATGGATTCATAATGAATATATGTTACGTTGTCATGTTTCCAATCTTGGCCTATTTGTACTATTGTTCTTATAACCCAATAATCACTTTCATATGATATATAAATGTCAAATGGAACCTCATATGTTTTTCCGAATAAGCATAAAAACTTATCTCGACTTTTAGAAAGATAACATAACCTTCAAGATGTTCATAAAAAGATTAAGGTGCTTTACTTAGTTCCTAGATAATTTTTAAAAGAAAGTATTTTAAAAATCAAGTGTTCTCACAGTTTAAACATTTAAGTTATATTTGAGAGTATTGAAAATCATGTGTTACTTCAAAGATTTTTGCATATAAAACTTTAGTGGGTAAAGATGGTTGGTTACAAATAATAAATGTCTCCCATAACATTTTAAAGCCACACCACCCAAAGAAGAAGAATAATGAATACGTGTGGACATATAATCAAGGAAACCGATAAAATAACATGTAGATATCGAATACCCTATTTATCCGAACGAGTGGATTATCAACGTAATAGAATCATGAAAATAATTCAGTTGAGATCCCAATACCTTTATAAGAAGGTCTTTCTATAAAGAGAACAACAAAATATCACATTTAGTGTTTTAGGAATTTCCCAGGAGTCGTGCTAAAATAAAGGACGAAGCTTAGCCTTACATACATCATTCTGACGAAAGCTCGAATGCCCATAGTTTCTCCATGAAAATTGTTCCTTACATCCTAAGATTCGGAAACACTATATAAACATAGCTGGTAAAAACCTATTAACAATTTATAGGGTCATATGACCCCAACTTGATGAAACGTCAGTAGATCTTCGTAAAATAATCATACCGAGATGATTATCTTAGAAAACCAAGTGTAAACCATGAAGAAACACCAATAACTACCAATTTAT
Organism: Solanum tacnaense; assembly: GCA_029582525.1. NCBI lineage: Eukaryota > Viridiplantae > Streptophyta > Magnoliopsida > Solanales > Solanaceae > Solanum > Solanum tacnaense. Next base: position 26,458 of record JAJOOD010002991.1, read on the forward strand.
ATCTTCAAATACTATCTCCAAACGCAACTAATAAAAGGAGAAAATGATAGCCACGTTTAGAGATCACGTTTCTAGGCATGGGAAACCTTTACTGGTAGAAATCGCTAAAACTAACCTTTCTTCATGAAAGAACTCCATTAGAACCCTCTCTTTAGCTTTCTTTATGGTTAGGAAGTTAACAAAATGTTTTTATGGGTTAAAACATCGAGTAGCCGACATAACACATTTTTTACCTGATCCGATTTGTGACCCGGATTCTACTCAGGCAGTCTGCAGTAAAATGCTCCTAACTTTTTACTCCAATGTCGATTTGATGTGGGGTTTTATGTGTTGCAAACTAGAATGGTAGACATTCGATTTGATAGTTCATGAGCCTTGTAAATCTTTATATATTGTGTGAAAACATTCAAGACATTTGACCCAAAGTTCAGAGAATTTTATTAGAGAAACTTCGATAACTTTTGCCGATCTTAGTTTCACTAATTTTCTTGACTTCAAAACTTAACATACGACCACTACTCTATTATAATACCTCAAACACATTATTCATAGAAATTTAGACACTCGTAGGCTTATCCCTAAGGTATGGGTTAATTTAAGCCTTTCAAACTGGATAAGTGCTACCCGAGCCATTTCTTTAATCTTGAACCTTTGTCTGAGGGGTTCCTTTGACCTAAAACTTTAGTTTAGTTCCTTGATATTGTAACCCAGTTGTAATATTAATCTCCAATGTACTATACTATGTCATATACACCTCAGATAACCACGCCATACTACATATATTAGGCAAGAAATAGCAAAAATAGTGTTGGATCTCACAAGGCTATTCTTGATCAGATCTGAGTAATAGTTCTCCAGAGCTCGGAGAGAGACACACCAATATTGGTCATACTCGACCACCACTTCCTCTTCAAAATAGAGTTCTTGTGTCATTCGTGACTTCTTAGAAATTTGAAAATCACAATAGCATGAAAGTGGAAGAATCGTGTGTTAAACAATGCTATTATATTGGTATAAGTCAAAGAAAATAGTTAGATACCAATCCAAAAACAAAAATAGGCTTGTTGAACTATTGAAGAATGACAGGAAATGGTCTCTGATCTTGTAAGATAGAGAGACCATGTTCACTTAAGAAAATATCACAAAACCGACCATGAGGTTGTTTATGTGGAAATAGCAAAAGCAAAGAGGGGTCACTTAACCAGAGTTCACTTTTTTTTTGGTGAGGCACAATTCTATCTTCACAAATTTCACCCAAACATCAATTTTAAATAGTCTAAAACCAATAGTAACCAAACAAACAATTGGAAAACACAATCATTTTGACACAAAACTTCGGAAATCATTTTTGAGTTCTCATAAGCATATTACAAAACAAATGGTGCACAACCTTTTTTTCATCAATTGGATCATCAAATGGGTACTCAAGAATTACCAGATACAGTAATTCAACTCACACATGCATTTAACAATTAGCAATCAAGATTCAGCCAACATATGCAAAAATTCAACCCCCCCTCCCCAAGTGTGAGAAGTGGTCACCCACATAATAACCCCAAATTTCAACGAGGTAACATAATTTCAAGAAACAATTTACTACTTCAAGAGAGTAAGAGTGAGAGAGACATACTAGATTGCGCTTTCAAAATGAAGACCAAAAGTTTTGAAGTTGATTTGGTACAAGGTAGGGAGAGATCAACATTTTGAACCTTTTATTTTGGACTTTTAATCATTTGGCTTCTGAAATCTGACTTTTTAAAGCCTTACATTTACATAAGTGGCATTTTGGTTGCTTTTGTGATCCTTCATCAAAGGGAGGGGTTCGCTTTTGGATGAGTGGTGAATTTCAACACATTTAAGGCTCATTTCTTATGATTTTGTGACACTAGAGTAGAAAAAGAGGCTAATTATCCAGTGAATTGTGTTGATTTTAGGTGTTTGTTGTTGGGAAGGAAAATGATGGACAAAAGTGGAAAAGCATCTGAACCTAGCAAGAAGTGAGCCTAAGATGTCGCACCTGCGAAGGAGTGTTCACTTTTGCGAACAAGTAAAAAAAGTCAACAGGTCGCTTAAGCAGTCAGGCGGGGTTCACTTTTGTGAAATAATTCAAAAAAGGTTGGGGTTGCTTTAGCGAACGGATGTTCACTTTTGTGGGGTTTACTTTTGCGGCATTCTTGTTTGCAAACTCCAAACCGCATTTGCGAGCCTCATGTACTTCAACAAGGAAATAATTGGAATTTCTCAAGCACTGAACCCAAACTCTCACAAAAGGGATGGAAAGAAGCATTATTCCATATCAAATTTTATTTTAGATTAATTTTCTCACATTTTAGCTTAGACTAAGGAAGAGTCGTAATTTGTAGATCTTAATTTTGGGTTATGACATTGAAGACAAGTTGCCTCACAGTTTACCTTTGGTTTTGAAGATTATGTTCTTGATAGTAAAATCACTTTTCCCTTCTTCATTTCCATACTTTGTATTGCTAGAATTGTTGGCGTAATTGTGTGTATGAAATTGAAGCTTTCGTTCTAGAAATAGATAAAGCCATTTGGATATTTGATTTATTGCTCTTTTGAATTTGTAATTTCTTGATTCCATGCTTGAATTCATGAAATGGGTTTAATCTGGTTTACATGTTTAAGTTTATGATTTGAGAGTGCACGCTTAGATCTAGCTTCCGATCTTTTTAGGTTGGTCAAAAGAATATTCGTGAAGTGGAGAATAAGGTTAATAATCATTTTTGGCTTTGAGTCCTACATTTGAGAATGAAAGAAAATAATTTAGGTCTATTTTGTTGAATGTTAAAATTGCTAGAAATAGGGATTTAGATTAATGTCTTGGATTCCTTTGTTGTTTACTCGATTGAGACAGGAAGGAGATATCTAAATATGAAACTTTGAGACCGAAAAGAGATTAGGGTTGAGTGATGATGATCTAGCCTATCTATGATTTAATGAGAATGTGTTAAATTGCAATGGCTCATTTAGTATTGATTTAATTCCAATTTTCTCAATTCCCATATATCCCTTGTTTGATATCGTCTTTGCCAAAAACCATCATTTGGTTACCAAAATCACTCTTAAATTGAAAACCTTGTATCATGTGAGTTTAGATTCAAAATTGTAGCTATTTATTTTGTCTTTTCAATTGACCATAAATTATTCTCTGTGGGATTCGACCCCTACTCTTAGTTGGGTATTTTTATTAACGACGACCGCTTACTATTTGAACTTGTTTTGAGGGTAATTTGAGAATTACCAAAAATGATGCCGCTACCGGGGACCAATTAGGCTTAGTGAATTGATTTAGGATTTCTAGTTTACTTGTTTCTATCTAAATTGTGAATAGTTGTATTTACTTTCTTTTATGTTGCTTTTATGGCTTTTTGTGATCATATGTTTCAGAGTGGTATGCCCTATACCGACCCATGGCCTTGTCGTGAAACAAATGTGAAAATCCAATTTCTGCTTAGGGTCGTGGATGAAAAGCTCAATGGGGGTAAAAAGGCCCTACACTCAACTCTCCCAAGAAAAGGAAACACTTCTCAACACCTAAATTAGTTCCATGAAGCTGTCAATTTCTATTTTAAACTCGCACAACTCTTATGACCATGGTGGGAACAAGAGATATGGTAGATGCTAATCCTTATCCTACGGGCAAAAAGAGTAAAGATGAGTCTTGTTATTTGCACATTGCTAGGTATTGTGGGATGATTCAACTCGAATATAAGATCGTAACCTTAGAAGCCAATATGAGAAGAGAAGTGTAATGTTTCAAAGTACACCCTAGACGTGACATGTTGTATAAGACCTTGGGAGACCCTACACAACCGCTTAGAATACATCATACAAGATAGTAGAAATAAAGATTTCAAATGAAAGTCTTATTCTATAAAAAAGTTTGACAAAGTGGAAGTCTAACATAGTCTCAACAAGTCATCTATTAAATCAAGAGGAAGTGGTTGGGACGTAACCCATCTACCACATACAAATTTTTGAAAACTTAAAACAAAGGATAGCATATAAAAGTGTCAAAGTCCTCCGAACATGAAGACTCACCAACTCTTGATCTTCGAATCGCCAATGAGATCAACTAGCCACGAGTACGAGAGGTAGGAGTGTCAGACCTTACATCATGAAACAATGTAGGCATAAGTATGCATTAGAACATAGAATGTACTACGTATGATAGCAATGCATCAAAGTTATGAAATTATGCTAAAAAGGACTTTACATGACATGTAATGACCATGCTAAATCATAAGATAAAGGAATAGAAAGCATAAGACATATTCACGGTAAATGTAAGCTTAACACATTTATAACACTTTGTGATACTTTGAAAGTAACCTTAGTTCATTATTGTGGTAAGTTTACCATTAACTGACATAGACCATGTGAGCTATAACATCGAATCCAGTTTACTCCTCCCACACCGAAAAGAGAGTGTCCTACTTGCAAAGGTAGGTCTGAGCTAAGGTGGATCCTTTACATAATATCTATCTGAGACAACATCCTATGGTGGCACATAGTTCTATGACTTAGGGATTGCTACTAAAGTTCCACGTACGTTTACAGAAACCTTCATCCCAAAAGCCCACTTGATGCTAAGTAAAATCACACGGAATAGTCATTAATCATATTTATATTATCATCCATAGAAATGTACAATTAAGATACTAATCCAAGCTAGAAACATCATAGAGTAGCTCTTTAGACCATGCGTGAGAGAAAACCTATCACCATGTATGATCTTTTCATAATAGCTTTATAATGTCCATAGTCATTAAATTTATACTAAAAATGCCATATTACTATTGATATTAGCTTTAGAAAACTTAACTATCATCATTGAAGGCATATCCAGATAAGATACTGATCAAGACCTAATATAGGAAAATAATCAAAAGTATTGATGGCAAATAAATATGTCATTTTCATGTGGCCAAGCTTCATAGAACATTTAGATACCTTCATCTATAAGCTTAGGTGAGTCACAAACATTGCTTTCATAAGAACATGCATATCTTCATAAATTCATATTTCATAGTTCATAAGCTTCATCATGTTTTCAAATTCAAAAATCTTGGATCATGCATAGGTTTATATAACTTGAACTCAAAAACATGTAATTACTTAAATTCACGCATTAAAATATAGAAAGAAATCAATTGAATAATAATTGAAACGAACCCATAAAGATTGAATAAAACACAAACTTTGAATTGAGAATCTAACTTGTAAAATTGGAAGATCTTTGAGGAACTCTATGGAGGAAATGACTTCATATGTGAATACTACCATACCTTAGTGATCAAGACCCAATGGCTATGGTTAGTTGAAGATCTTGAAGTTAAGCTCTAGCTTCTTTTCTTAGCTTTAGAGAGAACATTGGGGAAGAACTTGCAGGGAAATTTAGGAATTAGGTGAATAATTCAGACTGGGTTATTTTAGGACTTAATTCAATTATATAGGGCTTAGAATGGGGTTAAAACAACATAGCTTAGGTATTAAACACTTAAGGGAAAGACCAAAATGACCCTAACTTAAAAGCTGATGGCTGATCCTAAAAGGACCCCTAAATGGGCCGTACAAGTAACCACTGGCCGTTTAGGGATCCGTCCAGGTGACCCAATTTCTGGCAGCCCCTAAATAGCTAGGCCACTAACCCCAAACGGGTTTCAGACTCCTAAACTAACCATTTAGGGTTCTGTGAAGGGTTCATGGTACATTTTGGGTCGTGGACTTGCCCGTTTACCTACTTTAACCTTTTTCCAAAGTCCGAGGTGTTACAATATCTCCCTTGTGAACATTCATCCTCAATGGAATTCAAGCCATCACGAAAAGATTTGGAGGGAAACTAACAAACCACCATGAATGCAATCACATCAAATGCACGTAACCAAGAAGAAATCAACTTTAAGCTAAAACATACTTTAAAAAATCCTTTCATAAGCATGCATGCAAATCATACATAAATGTTTATTGTCATGAAAAAATCAATCAATCTAAATCATATCACAATATCAAAATTTTCATAAGCATTCGTGCATGAGGAAACATGAGAATGACTAAGAATGCATGAATCCTAAAGAGTGAACATGAGGGGCTAATGCCTCAAGCTAGACCTGAAGATAACATAAAGAGATAGGGTTACTAAGAAATCACATCGCCTCCACACTTTCTCATACCTAACCATAACAATGAATCCTTCCACCAATTTAAATAGTTCCACACACACTCACCATGAAGCACACTATTTCTCTTTTGGGAGAAAACCTCTCTAGTCTTTTGAAACCTATCTCCCTTAATCAAAGCATAGCACTAAAGTCTTAACAACCATGGAACCATTGATACAAGTAAGCACTTAAGGAATTTCCAGAAATATTCCAAGGTCGACTTCAAACAGAATAACGATACATGGATTCTTATCATAGTAAAAAAAATACCCAATATCTCACAATGCATAACAACAAGCTAAAAGACCATAACTTACCAATTACCGCATCTGGAGAACCCTTACGATCTTGTCGAGTTTGAAGTGTATAGAACCTATTTTGTTTCTGAAAACCACTAGAAGTTGAAGAAGGGTAAGGTTGAGCCCGTTGAAGATTATCTCCCTCATTCCTAGAAATTGAAGATAATCCCTTAAATTATGACCCATTTTTCAATAACCAAACCATGCATTTGGATGGGCTAGACACTCACCCTTATGGATTTTTTCACATCTCCAATACTCAGACACCATTTTCTCACTACAACCATACCTTGAGAATGATTACCTCCACCAGACATTGAATGTGAGAAATCATCATTATCCATTCTTGCCAGTCCCTAGAATTTTTCTTAAGTCTTACTTCTTCAATATGTTTGGGAATGAACCATCAAATGGGAGACATCCATCTCCTTAACATGAATGACGGTTAGGGATTTTTTCGACCACCAAGACGGAAGCACCCGACATAAATGTACTCATTCATGCCCTTGGACCTGCAACCATAGTTGGAGAATATTTGTACAATTGTGTGAATATCAAAGCATACTTTTTCACACTAATATTTCCTTGACGAAGGTTAATGAACTCAAGTATCTTTGGCTCCTTCATCTCAAGGGGAAAGAACTTATCAAAAAAGTCAACCTTAAATTTCCCCTAATCAAGAGGACGCACATCAATTGTCTTCTCATCCTTCCATTGGTTAAACTAAACTTGAGCAACACCTTTAAGTTGATAAGCGACCAACTCCGTATTTTCTACCGAAGTGATACCCTTGATTCCCACTATCTTGTAAAACTCATCAATAAACTCTTGAGGATATTCCATAACTTTAGACCCATGAAATTTTGGAGGATTCATCCTAGTAAATTCCCTCACCCTTGTTGTCGGCGTACCCACCCTTGAGTTCATGGGAGCCACAACCTCCCTACTTGTATGATCCGTCATCGCTTGGGCACATGTATGGAATACGGCTCGAAACTCATCATTAGTCACCTGCTCGGCCAAAGGGTCGATCAGCACTTAAGGAAATTCAGGCTTCATATTTTCACAAAAATTCCTTCTCACCGGATTCCTTCGTTGAGGCATATTCTGAAAAGCATAAACAGGGGTTAGGAGAGGAGGACCGTTTTAGAAGAAAACTCTATGGCATGACTTTAGATTAATTAAAGAACTGAAGTTTACTAAGCATCTTAAGCATCTTATTCATAAATTAAGTGCGCTTCACACTCATGAAAAAGACTATACTTGACCTGGCTTATGAGACATCCTAGGACCTTTCTTAACCTTGTGCTCAGAATACCAAGTTTTTCATGACTCAAAGTAAAACCTAGACGTCACAAGGCATATAAAATCATGAGAGGCCCTCCAAAAGCCACTTAGAATACACTATACAAGAAAATATAATGAAAGATTTCAAATGAAACAGTCTTATACCATAAAAGAGTTCGATAAAGCGAAAGTCTAACATAGTCTCAACAAGCCATCTATTACATAAAGGAAAGCATATAAAAGTGTCCAAGTCCTCGGAACATGAGGACTCGCCAACTCTTTATCTTTGAATCGTTAATGAGATCAACTAGCCATGTGTATGAGAGGTAGGACCCTAAATTATGAGATAATGTAGGCACATGTATGTATTAGTACATGAAATGTACTAAGTATGATAGCAATGTATAAAAGTTATGAAAGCATGTTAAAAAGGACGTTACTGTAACACCCCAGATCCTAAAGAGGGTAAGAAATTGATTTCAAAAGTTACAGGTGTCGACCCACGAAGGCCACCCACGGCTCGTGGATGGGGCCACGAACCATAGGTGTGGTCTGTGGATGGCACTGCCTAAGCAGAACCTGAAGGCCAGAACCACGGCCTGACCAACAGGCCATTGGTCAGACCACGGTCCATGGTTGGGGGCCCGTGGTTCGATGGCCCTAAACCACTTCCTGACCATAGTCGACGGCCATACAGGTTGGACCGTCGGTTAGTCCACGGTCCGTCGACTAGGGTCTGTGGGTTATGATCTGGCAATTATTTTTAGGGGTAGTTGGGTCTTCTCCTAATTATTTTATTCCTATACTACGTCATTTTTCCCTTCACTAAGGCCCCTATATAAGTGATTTCAACCCCCAAATTAGCACATTTACTTCATTCTCTCCAAATTCACCAAAAATAAGAGCTCTCCAATAATTCTCTTTGTAGAAAGCTTGAAGAAGAAGGATTCAACCTAGGGTTTCTAGTCAAGTCTCAATTCTTCTATTGAATATTAGCAATTGGCTTCAAGGTATGATGGTTTTCATCCATGGATTCGTTCCATTCATGGAGTTCCCAAATTCCTCTATTTTCAAATTTAGAATTCCCCAATTGAGTTAGAGTTTTCTTCAATTTTCGTGGGTTCTTTTGATTATTAATTTAAATGATTAGATTATGATCTCTTATGCATGAATTGATGAAATACTATGATTTATTGATGACTTCCCCCATGAACCCATGTAATCCCTATGTTTTCAAGTTATGAGCATGTGATGTGGGATTTTGATTATAAAGGAATAGTTTTATAAAATTAAGCATGTATTGAATGATTTACATGAATTTATGATGAAATCAATATCTAACCCATGTTTTCTAAATGTTGATGATTGAAAGTGGATTTTGAACCTTGAAAGGTAAATTATGGAATTATGCATTTTCTTATGTAATCTATGCAAATGTTTTAAGGATGCTTTGATAGTAAAGTATCAATGATGATGTTGTTGTTGTGTTATTGAAAGGATTTTCTCATAAACACATGAAAGCATGATGTGAAAGGTTTTCTCACATAAGAAAAGATTCTAAGGTTGAAAGGTCTTCTCACCTAATTGAATCAAAGATTAAGAGCTATCCTAATGAAACCTAGCTTGGATTGATTATGAATGATACCTTTCCATGGATAATGGCTTATCTTGGATTGGAAAGATGATGTTCCCTTCCATGGATAATAAGAACAAGTAAGAATTGACTATTCCGTGGGATTTATGCTTAGCACCGAGAGGATATTGATATGGAAGCTCTCCCGTTAGGAGAGGCCGAGTTTATAAAACTAATATCCTTATCCCTTACCTATGTGCCCCCATAAGATGATTGTCTAGATATACATTAGCTAGTGGATCCACTTTAGCTCAGATTTATGGTCCTTACCTTGGCAAGTAGGACAACCCTTTTCAGTGTGGGAGACACCGAGGATCATGTTATAGCTCACATGGTCTCTATGTTAGTTAAGGCTAATTTCTACATTAATAATGAACTAAGGTTACTTCAAGAAGTATCTCATATGTGTTCAAAGCTTTTAAATGATGTTAGATTGCATTGACCATGATTTTATGACTTATGTTTTCTAACCCTTTTATATCATGATTTAGCTTGGTCAATTGCATGTCATGAAATGTCCTCTTTTAGCATGATTTGAATGTTTTATGCATGGCTATCATACTTGGTACATTATTTTGTACTAACGCATACTCTTGCCTATATTTCCCAAAATGTAGGGTCCGACAGTCAGGTTTCTCAGTTTTGTCGCTAGTGGTTGATTTTGAGGTTCCCGAGCTTTGGTGAGTCCTGATGCTTCAAGGATGGATTTTCATTGTTCAATTTTCTTTCTTGTATTTCAGTTTTGGACATGATGTATGATCTAGTCCCAATTTCATTCTAATGTACTAGATGGCTATTGAGACAAATGTTTTAGACTTCCGCTTTTCTTTTATAAAAACTATTGGCCTTGGACTGTTGTTTCACTTCTTATATTCTATTTCTTATGTTATGAATGCTAAGTGCCTTGTATGGGGTCCCTCAGGGTCCTATACACCATGTCACATCTAGGAGGTACCCCTGGGTCATGAAAAACTTGGAAACAGAGCACAAGGTTTAGAGTGGTCCTAGGATGTCTCATAAGCCACATCGAGTAGAGTCTTGTTCAAGAATGTGAAGCGCTCCATATTTATGAATGAGAGGCTACAAGATGTTTAGGAAACTCCACTTCTATCATTACTCTAAAGTCATGCGATAGAGTTTTACTCTATAAGGTCTCTCTCCTAATCCTTATCGATTCTCTACAATATGGCTACTCGAAGAGCTTACGCTAGAAGGAATGTGAGGGATAATGAGGACCAAAATGCTCCTCAAGTTCCGGTCGATCCTTTGGCCGAACAAGTGACTAATGTGGAGTTTAGGGCTGCTTTTCAAGTGTTGGCTCAAGCCATGACGGCCCAAGTCAATAGGGAGGTTGCGGTTCTCGTGAACCCAAATATGGGCACGTCGACTTCTAGAGTGAGGGACTTCACAAGAATGAATCCTCCGGGGTTTCATGGTTCTAAGGTTGAGGAAGATCCTTTAGAATTCATTGATGAGGTTTATAAGGTTTTGATGAGCATGAGAGTGACGCCGGTGGAAAAGGCGGAGTTGGCCTCTTATCAACTTAAAGGTGTGGCTTAAATTTGGTACAACCAATGGTAAGAAGGGAGACCGAAAGATGTGGGTCCTCTTGATTTGGAGAAGTTTAAGGTATCTTTTCTTGATAGGTTCTTTCCCATTGAGATGAGGGAAGACAAGGTGCTTGAGTTCATTAACCTTCATCAAGGAAGTATGAGTGTGAGGGAATATGCTGTAAAGTTCACACAATTCTCTAAATATGCTCCAACAATGGTTGACGATTCAAGGGTAAGGATGAGCAAGTTCATTTTCGATGTGTTCGAAATGTTGGTTAAAGAGTGTTATACCAACATGCTCATTAATGGCATAGATATATCTCGCCTCATGGTTTATTCACAATAAATTGAGGAGGAGAAACTTAAGGAAAAGTCTAGGGAGGCAAAGAGGGATAAAACCGGTGATGGTAATTTCTCTCATGCAAGGTTCGATGTACATGGTCATCCTAGATTTCAACAACGGTTTTCTGGTCAAGGTTCCTCCAATGCTCCTCCTAAGTTCAACAAAGATAGGGTGTCTAACCCTAAGCCTCAAGGAGGAAATGGTAGTGGATCTTCATTGCGTATGTCTACTTGTACTAGGTGTGGAAGGAAGCACGGGGGTAAATGCCTAGCCTGCACAGATGGTTGCTTTTGTTATGGTAAAAGTGGTCATAAAATAAGGGATTGCCCGATGCTCATGACTAAAGGAAGAGAGGGTAAGCAAGCTCTTCCAAGTGGTTCGGGTCCCAATGCTCCCAAGAGAAACTGATTCTATGCACTTTAGACTCGTGGTGAACAAGAGGGTTCTCTTGATGTGGTTACCAATATGTTGAAAGTTTTCCAACTTGATGTTTGTGCTTTACTTGATTTCGGTGCTACCTTGTCTTTTGTGATGCCATTTGTGGCTATAAGGTTTGATGTTCTTCCGGATGTGTTGTTAGATCCTTTTTCTATCTCTACTCTTGTTGGTGATTCTATTATAGCTAAGAGGGGCTATAGAAAGTGTCCCGATAGAGCTAATCTTGTTGACTTGGTAGAGATTGATATGCTAGATTTTGATGTTATTCTTGGTATGGATTGGCTGCACTCATGTTATGTTTCTATTGATTGTAGAACTCGTGTAGTCAAGTTTCAGTTTCCAAATGAGCTTGTCTAGAGTGGAAAGGGGGAAATTATATTCCTAAGGGTCAGTTTGTCTTTTATCTTAAAGCTAGAAAGATGATTTCTAAGGATTGCTTTTACCATCTAGTTGGGGTGAGGGATGTGGATTCCGAAACCCCTACTCTCCAGTCGGTCCCCGTTGTTAATGAGTTTCCAGAAGTGTTTCCAGATGACTTACCTGGTATTCCTCCAGAAAGGGAAATAGACTTCGGTATTGACCTTCTTCGAAATGCGCAACCTATCTTTATTCCTCCTTACCGTATGGCTCTGGCAAAATTTAAAGAGTTAAAAGAACAATTGAAGGATTTGTTGGATAAGGGTTTCATCCGATCGAGTATCTCTCCATGGGGTGCTCTAGTTTTGTTTGTTAGAAAGAAAAATGGTTCTGTCCGTATGTGTATTGACTATCTTCAGTTGAACAAGGTGACCATTAAGAATAAGTATCCTCTTTAGAGCATAGATGATTTATTTGATCAACTTCAAGGAGCGAGTTATTTTTCTAAGATTGATCTTCGATCGGATTATCATCAATTAAGGGTGAAAGAGGATGAAACTCCGAAGAAGGCTTTTCGAACTCGGTATGGTCATAATGAGGTTTTGGTAATGTCATTTGGGTTGACTAATGTTTCGGCGACGTTTATGGATTTGATAAATAGGGTGTTTAGACAATACCTTGACATATTTGTGATTGTATTCATTGATGATATATTGATCTATTCGAGAAGTGAGAATGAGAATAGCTTTTCTTGGTCACATTGTCTCAAGTAAGGGTATTGAGGTAGATCCTAAGAAGACGGATGCGGTCAAGAGTTGGCCTAGACGTCTAACCCCTTTGGATATTAGAAGTTTGTTGGGTTTGACCAGATACTATAGAAGGTTTGTTGAGGGATTTTCTTCAATTGCCTCTCCTTTGACGGCTTTGACTCAAAAGAAAGCTAAGTTCATATGGTCCAAAACATGTGAGACAAGTTTTCAAGAATTAAAAGATAGACTTACTTCCGCTCTGGTGTTGACTTTACCGGAAGGGACATATGGTTTTGTTGTCTATTGTGATGCCTCGAGAATTAGGCTAGGGTGTGTGCTTATGCAAAATGGGAAAGTTATTGGCTATGCCTCAAGGCAACTTAAGGTTCATGAGAAGAATTACCCTACCCATGACCTTGAATTAGCAGCAGTTATTTTTTCCTTAAAGATTTGGAGGCATTATTTGTATGGTGTTCATGTAGATGTGTTCACCGACCACAAGAGTTTCCAATACGTGTTTAATCAGAACGATCTAAATCTTCCTCAAGGAAGGTGGCTTGAATTATTGAAAGATTATGATATGAGTGTTGTCTATCACCCTGGAAAGGAAAATGTGGTGGCGGATGCTCTTAGTCGTTTATCCATGGGTAGTATTGCTCACATTGAAGAAGAAAAGAATGAGTTGGTTCGAGATGTTCATAAATTGGCCCAATTAGGTGTGCAGTTAGTTGACTCCACCAAGGGTGGTGTTATGGTTAACAATGGTTCCGAATCATCTTTTGTGGAGGATGTGAAACGCAAGCAAGGTCATGATCCAATTTTGGTTGAATTAAAAGAAGTGGTGCTTAAGAAGTCCATTGAGGCTTTTTTCCAAGGGGGAGATGGTGTCCTTAGATATCAAGGCCATTTGTGACAAGTGAAAGTTGAGCATCAGAAATCAGAAGGTTTGTCCCAAGACATTAGCATTCCTACTTGAAAGTGGAAAGATGTGAACATGGACTTTATTGTTGGTTTGCCTCGCACCTGGTGACAACTCGATTTGGGTTATAGTAGATCGGATGACGAAATTGACTCATTTCCTTCTCGTCAAGGTTTCCTATTCGGTGGAGGACTATGCTAAGTTGTACTTGAGAGAAATGGTAAAGTTGCATGGAGTTCCTTTGTCCATTATTTTCGATCATGGTACCCAAATCACTTCTCAATTTTTGAAGTCTTTCCTAAATGGTCTTGGTACTCGGGTTAAGCTTAGTACGACCTTTCATCCCCAAACCGATGGGTAGGTGGAGCGTACTATCCAAACATTGGAGGACATGTTAAGGGCTTGTGTGATTGATTTTAAGGGTAATTGGGATGACCATTTGCCATTGATTGAGTTTGCCTATAAGAATAGCTATCACTCGAGTATTGATATGGCTCCATTTGAGGCATTATAGGTAGGAGGTGTAGATCTCCTACAAGATGGTTTGAGGTGGGTGAAGTTTCCCTCATAGGTCCCGAGTTGGTACATGAGGCCATAGAGAAAATTTGACTTGTTAGAGAAAGGTTGAAACGGCTCAAAGTCAGCAAAAGTCATATGCCGATGTGAGAAGAAGAGACCTTGAGTTTGATGTTCTTGATTGGGTTTACTTAAAAATTTCACCCATGAAGGGTGTGATGAGATTTGGTAAGAAAGGGAAGTTTAGTCCTCGATATGTAGGCCCATATCAGATTTTGAGGTGTGTTGGTTGTTTTATTGAAAAATAGAAATAAAAGACTAGGTTTTCAAAAATCAACTTAACTTTTATAAGAAAAAACTGATTTTCAAAAGAGAGTCGCCACTTAATTATTGAAAGAAATTAAGAAAACTTAAGATTTTCAAAAGATTTAAAATGGACTAAAAATCATTTCAAATACAAAGAGGGTTCGGGGGTTCAATTTACACTTCGAGAAGGGATTAGGCATTCGAAGTGTCTGCTAACTCTCGGTTGACCAACGACTTGACTAAAACATTTGACTAATTTCAGAAAATTAATTAAGTAATAAAATCCATTTTTTTAATTTGGAAGGAAATAAACTAAAAGAGATATCTAAAGAAACTAACTCATATATTAACAAGACCACTAATAAAATAATTCATAAATAAAAATATTTCAATTTGAACATAAAAAGAAGAAATAACTTTCTTTTGGGGATTTAATTAAATAAAAACCAATTCAAATAAAAGGGTTAGAGAGTTAATACAACGAAATAAAAAATTAATAAAAAGAGGATGATATAGGAGAGGCAAAATCAGATTTGGGCTTTGGCCCAAACTGCCCTAAGTCTAAAGTTTGACCCAAAAATAATGGACTTTGGCCCATTTTAATTAAAATCCACTGCTGGCCACTTTTGGGCCTTTTTTGGGCCCATTTCCCCCTGAACCTGCTAGAATAAAGAGATTGGGCTTTATCCCCCTTTTCTGCCTTTGAGAGTTTCTGTGTACATTTAGCGTATCCCGTTGTATACAACGTGCATACAACATCTGAAACCTATATCTGTTGATACACAACACATTTTAGGACCTCCAACACCTGCATTTTTTTTGTTTTAGCCATGTACTCCTGTATTACAAAATTGGGCCTTGTATTTCTACATACGAACTGTATATCAGTGTATACATGTCGTATGTAACATGTATACATCCCCCATTTTCGCCTCTTGTTCGCCTGATTATCGAATCTATTGCTGGCTGACTTAAAAGGATAACAAGCAATTGGGCCTCCATGGCCCACCGGAAATGCAAGAAAACCAGATTCTGTGGTAGACTCAACACAAGATTCACAACAAAAAGAAAATAGAAAAAATTAGCATGTGTAAGAAAATTTTCCAATAAATAACAAAGGAAAATGCACAACCATAATCAATTCACATTGATGGAGAGCTTAGGTTTTTATCCAAATTAGATAACAGAGATATGAATTTATTATATATGTACAGGAAAGTCAACACCATAATAGAGAAAAGCTAATCAAAGATAGAAAACTAGCCTAGCAACACTTCACATTACGAAGAAGTAGATCAAAATTCATATATCAGAAGAAACAAAATAAATTTAAAAAAAGGAAAGAGAAAGAACCACAAAACACAAGGGAAACTAACCCAAATTGGTAGCAAACTTAACTGATTTGGTCATTTATAATGAAAACAAAGATATCAATATCCAAGCAAGATAGTATAAACTATGGCTTTCTGTAGCTTTAAACTAATATATATGTAAATGCCAACAAAAATATAAAAAGAAAAATAAGATAGCTTCTAGCGAATATCAGTACCAAGTCACAATTGCAAGCCAATGATTTAATAGATCACACTAATCAAATTCAAAACATAGCTTAAACTAAATCAATAACACAACACATTTTATCAGCAAGAGGAGTAACAAAATTCAAATGCAAAAAATAACAACTTTGTATTTCCATTAATGCTAGACATTGAAAATGTTTAAGAACAACTACATGGAACTATAACAAATCAGAGAAAAAAAGGAAAAAGAAGGTTAATAACAAATAGCAACAACACAATCGCAAATCCAAAACTTCAAAACGCCAACAAATATCATGTTAAAAATGAAAAGATGAAGGGAAAAATGTTATAAGGGGGAAGAGGTTACCTTTTTGGGAGCAACAAGACTAGGACTACGACTTCAAAGCGATTCCACCACCGCAAGAGGAGCTTTACCCAATTCCGAAATGCTCCGAGGATTCAAACTTGAGTAAAAGAAGAAAAAAATCTTTGTTATAGAGGATAAATCCTCTTTCTTTTAATGAAATCCCCATTGTTTTAAAGCAGTAAACTAGTGTGTAAAAAAATCTCCCCAAAATGTTAAAGGAAGAGGAGTATATATAGGAAGAGAAATGAACCGATTTAGGGGGGGAATCTTGTGTGGAATTGAATTTTGAAATTCAAATTGCTCTTGGAGGATAAGGTTGCTGACTCGATTGCGTACCAATTTCAACGAAATGAAAATGGTATCCGTCCGATTATCAAGAGAAGGACGAAGAGACAAGAAGATGGAGACAGTTGGACGATTCAAGAATATTCTCGTACGAACGGATGAGGAAGAGGACAAGGGGATGCGTTACTCGCGATTCAACACGCGATTTGGGTCGCGTTTCTGGTTTCCATCTGGTTCGTTTCTTTACCGGTGCGTTGGTTGTTCTTGCGTGATGGAGACGAGGAAGATACGGAGGGGTGTGGTCATTTTGGTACTGCTGTTGAATGTAATGTTGTGGGCAGGGTTTATTTTTGCCGAAAAAAGAATTGTATTGGGAATATTAGTATGGTGGGCTGAAGGGTTGCTGAATATTGAATTGGATTAGGAGTGGACTAGCTCATTTGGCCCAAAATTTGGTCTAAAAAAGAAATGAATGAATTGGTTAGGTTTTTGATAAAAGGGCTAGTTTTTTAATTGAAAATTTGGCCAAATTTTTTGCAATTATAGCCGATTGAGATTACGAATTTAACCAAATCGAGTTTAATTAATAAATACGGCTAAGATGAATTAGTATTAATTAATTAAAAATCTTTTTAATCTTAACGAAATTAATAATTAACTTAATTATAAACTAATTAACTGAAATATGAACTATTAATTAACTAAACTAATTAACCAAACGCTTAAGTAAAACTAAAATCTTTTTGAGACAATTCTTCAAATATTCTTAAAATATACTAATTATATACAAAATTATATATAAAAAATATTTATTATTTTAAAATTATAAAATTGTTAAAATTGCTTTAAAATAACTTAAAAAACATTTGAATTTTTATAAAATTAATTATTCCAAATCGTTTGAAATTAAAGAAGCTCAGAAATTAATTTCTATCCTGGAGAGTCAAAATTGGTTTTCAACAACTGTCCCCCGTTTGACTTGGATTGATGAAAGAAATTCGAGGCAAATGAAATTGACAAATCTAATTTCGACCGACCACATCTCCATCTCTAAGAAAAAAGCTTTGGTACGGACTTAGGGAATTATGGCCGAACCCTCGTATCACGTTTCCTACATATATCAGGCTATATGAGAATTCAGACCAGTTGTAGTTCGATACGCTTGATTTAACACACAATTATGAAAGAATTCAAAAGCTATCCCGATATCAAACTATGAAGAGACCAGAATGCTCGGGAATAAGATTTAAGAGAGAATGTTTAAGTACAACCGAGTTTTCAACATTTATCCCACCTACATATCCCTCAACTTGAGGAATCAACCTATTTGTAGTTCGACTCGATTGGTTGAAAAGGAAAATCTATTATGCTAGATAACCTTCGATTCAGGAAGAGTGAAAAAATAAGTAGAATTATGAAAAAGAGGCTTGCAGCCTCTTAATCATGATTGTGCTGCACTTCACACTCATAATTAAGACTTACACGGACATAATTTCCAAAGCTCTTGGTGTATTGTCACTCAGATTAGAAAGTTTCCTCTGGTGAGAACCAAAATTTCCGGATGCAAAACCGAAACTGATAAACCCATAGAAAAACCCACATGCCTTCTAATAGGAGTGTGGTTTGATTGTGGTGGAAGTTACTTCTCAGATTGCGTCCTAAGAGTTTGATACTCCTCTTCGGACTATGTCCCAATTCATTGCTAAGAAAAAGTTCCACATTGTGCTGCATCCTTGTTGATATCATCCGAACCTGTGATTTGATTTGAGAATTCATCCTCTTGGATGCTCTCGACAGAGACTGAAATAAATTTGTCAGTAGAAATTGTAATTGAACAAAGTGGTAGCATCTCTTACGATACTTTTTAGTTACCTTCTCGCACGTTTCTGCAGATACGCCATTGTCTTGGTGTTTTGAAGTCACTATTGCACTGTCTAATACCATGTGTCCATTACAACTCATAATTTGCTGAGGATTTAGTGATGTCATTGCTTGTTTTGTGCACGACAAACTCCAATGATCTCTGAAACGAGCTAGATGTCTTGATAATAATCCAACTGTAACGAGGTGGATGCTTGATAATAGTCCAACTGTAACGAGGTGGATACTCGATAATGTTCCAATTGTAACGAGGTGGAAGCTCGATAATATTCCAACTGTAACGAGGTGGAGGCTCGATAATATTCTAACTGTAAGGAGGTGGATGACTCGATGATTTTTCCACTGTAACGAGGTGGATGGCTCGATGATTATCCATTGTAACGAGGTGGATGCTCGATAATGTTCCAAGTGTAATGAGGTGGATGGCTCGATGATTATCCATTGTAACGAGGTGGATGCTCGATAATGTTCCAAGTGTAATGAGGTGGATGGCTCGATGATTATCCAACTGCAACGAGGTTGATGGCTTGATGAATATCCAACTATAACAAGGTGGAAGGCTCGATAATTATCCAACTGTAACGAGGTGGATGTCTCGATAATATTGTCTTTTAAAAAAATTCCACTTTGTAATGCATCCTTTTTGATGTCGTCTGCACTTGTGGTTTGATTTGAGAATTCATCCTCTTGGATGCTGTCGACAAAGAATGAAATAAACTTGCTAGCAGAAACTGTAATTTAAATAGAGAAGTGATACATTTTATCGTATTTGACACATGTTCTTTTCTATAAATGTTCTAACGTCAGCCTCCATTGGTTTTGACATAGTAGATGATGACTTGATATGATGTTATAATGATGATGACTTTCTCGTCAATGTTATATTGTTGATGAAGATGCTTCATTGATAGGATGATGATGCTCCATTTGTAGGATGATGTTGATGTCCCTTTAGGTGATGACGTTGATGATCCGTTGATAAGATGATGATTCTTCATTCATGATCCATTGGCGGGATGATGTTGATGTCACTCTGGGTGGTAACGTTGATGCTCTATTGATAGGATGGCGATTCTTCATTGATGATCCATCGACAGGATTATGGTAATGTCTTTTTGGGTGATGACATTGATACTCCATTGATAGGATGATCATGCTCCACTGGTAGGATGATGTTGATGTCCCTCTGAGTGACGACATTGATGCTCCATTGATAGGATGATGATTCTTTATTGATGATCCATCGACATGATTATGTTAATGTCCCTCTGGGTGATGAAGTTGATGCTCTATTGATAGAATAATGATATTCCATCAATAAAATGATGATGATGTCCCTCTAGGTAGTGGTACTATCTTATTTGATAGTGTTGTAGAAATGTCCCTCTAGGTGGTTGTATTATCTCATTTGATAATACTGTTGAAATGTCCCTTGATGCTGAAAAAATGTAATTTGATGTCGTTGTAGATACATGTACATGTTGAGAGTGATGCTTTCACTTGTTCATATTTGAACATTTGTATTCATTGTGACTCGTGCTTTTCTGGGAATTTGAACGAGGTGTTGTTGCTCGTATTCTGAACTGTTTCTTTTTTCTTCTGAAAAACTTCAATGACTTTCCTGCATCCACAGAAAAGTTTTCAATTTTGGGGAGCTCCTCACCCTTTTGACTTCTCCATATTCATTTAATACAGGTATATGATGATCTTGAGGCGAACTTATAAACATGCATCCATAGAAAAATTGTTAGTTTTTTAAACTAAAACTGATCTCTGTTGAATTCTTCAATCGCTTTCCCCTTGTTTTGCTATCTTCGGTTGATCACTCCGATCTCTTGCTTCTCGATAGACATAAAATGAAATTATACAACATATTTGATCTATAAATTTTTTTTAAGAAAAAGGAAATTTTTTGAGAATTAATTTGGAAAAGGTCTCTATCAAATGTCATGCCATGCATATCTTAAATGAACGTTCTTGGTTCGAAACGTTGGTGTGTCCGATAGCTTGTTCTGAAGAATTCAAAAGATTTTTAAATCTTTGAAAACCTCTAACATGGTCCTATTGAAATCTACTATAATTGATTTTTTTTGCAGTTGACTCTGAACTGCAACGGTGCCGGAGATTGTTGAAGTTGACTATGAACTTTAACGATGCCAGAGATCATTTGAAGTTAGCTCTAAACTTATAATCATGCTCGAAATGTTCAAAATTAACTACAAACTTCTGGTGATGCTTGAATAAATTTTTGAGGCCATCCTCAAAAATATTTGTCCAGTTAGATGTCTTGGAGTATCTCTAACTGTTGATATATGACTTGTAGAATTTTTGAGACCCTCTCAAAAATTCTGTCCTAGGCGCAACTCACAATGTATCTTCAGTCTTGACTTGTTGGAGAGATCGTCTTCTTGAGAATTTTCGAGTCCCTCTCAAAAATTCTGTCCCAATTTCTATTGTAAAGGAAAATAGAAATCTTACGGGAGGTATGACAGAATCGTTGTGGCTCCTACGTATCCCGTTGAGGCAGGAAACTGATCAAACGTAGTTCCCCTCTTGAGGACTAACAAAAATAGGAAATTTTACCAAGGAAATGACCGAGGCTGACATAGGCCGCCTACGTATCTCATTCTTGAGAATTCAGGTCGAATGTAGTTCAAACAAGAGATAATTTTTCTAACTAAGGAATTTTAAAACGATTACAAACAAACGATGTGATTACAGGGAAAGAAATAAAAGAAACTCTGATTCTTCAAACATAATAGCTTTCGATATCATTTTAGTCAGTTGGCAACTTGAGATGAATGTCTATGTTCAACCACGACATGTGATAAAAAAAATGCATCGATGTATTTTGTAAGTAAATTGTTGAGTTCTCTTTTCCGAGCTTCTCTTAGATGGACCCTGATTTTGACTTCTTTGACACAGTGATCTTTTTGTAGATTTACAGTTTTTGTCTCATCCAGATTCAACTTATCCTTATTCTCGAACTGTTTTAAATCTTTGACAAGGTGTTAGAATATCATAATCTCCTCGTCATACTCTTCAAACTCATCTTCATCTTTTCTTCATTCAGCTTGTGACATGACATGATATGGACAGGTTTAAAAAAATATTTTTACTGAAACAAAAAACAAAGACTGTTAGATAGAAGAATTAAAGCAAGCAAAATAAATTTTTGCAATAGAAGAGACTCTCATTGAAAATAAGGAAATACATTTTTTGGCTATGACCATGAGCCATTTTACCTTTTTCAAAACATTACGAGCGAAATTAAAACATAATTAGTTTAAATGACATAAAAGGTGGGTCCCGGGCTTCATTCAGACTACCACCGATTTTGAAAATAGCATAAAATTCATCTTTTTCTATCAAGATGAATGAGGAATCAAGAGCGGAGTGGAAGTCCAATTAAGAACTTGCTCCATTCGCTCGGCGTCTCGTATGCCTGTTGTCTCGATCATCTTCTTAGGCGCAACATCACCTTCTTCAAAAAGATTCCCAATTCCTTCTCCAAGACCGTCACCATTAGCATATTCCTCTACTAGAAAGGACAGACATAAAAGAGGCAAAGACTTTGGTGGAACATGATTAATCCCCTTCTTTTTCTGACCCTCTCTTGACACTAAACCAAAACCTTGATGGGGTGTCATGATCATGAAATTGAGTTTCTCACTTATGCTCGGAGAAGCTACAACTTTCTTAAGGTTGTCAGGACCAGCCAAAACTATCGTCTATGTCGTGCACCACTCCTTCTCTGTCTCTATCATGTTGATAGTGACGCCTCCATGGTTTTGCAGAGGATTACTGTAGACGTTAGGTGCGGCGGTCTGGAGAGTGACCACTTTCTGATCGATCAAGTCTAAGATCTTGTGCTTTAACTTAATACAGTCTTCAGTATCATGCCCAACACTATTGAATGATACATACACCTTCGATCGGCTCGGTAGAGCCTAGAGCTAGTATCGACTGGCTTTGGCTTAATCAGATGAATAATACCTGCCACAGTCAATTACTCAAACAACTTCGTCCGACTTTCAATGAGCGGCGTAAAATTCCAAGAAGGTTTCTTCTTGAATCTCGGACGAGGAGGATCATAATGGCCTTGTTGAGGTGGAAACATTTGACGATAATTTGGGGCTTTTTGACGGGGAGGTCTTGAGACTTTGGGTCAATCATGTTAATAGTGAATCCTCCACGATTCAACATTGAATCACCATTGACATTGGAAGTGACAGTTTGAAGAGTGACAATTTTTTTATCAGTCAAGTCTTGAATTTTTGCTTCAAGTTGATGCAATCCTCAGTGGCATGTTCAGCACCTCCTGAATGGTAAGCACAATGAAAATCGGGCCTGTAAACTCTGGAATTGACATTACATTTTCTGGATCAATTGTTTGTATTAGACCAGCTGCTTTCAATATCTCAAAAAGCTGTGTTCGACTTTCAACCAAAGGAGTAAAGACTCGAGAAGGTTTCTTCAAAAATTTCTAACAAGAAAGATTGTAATTGTTTTGTTAAGATGGAGGTACTTGGTGGTAACTTGGAGGATTTTGGCGAGTAAGAACTAGCATTTGAAAATCTGAATATTGTGGTGTTTGGTAGCTAAGAGGGGAATTTTGGTAATTTGACAATGAGACTTGGTAGCTTGATTGAAAATTTTGGTAATTTGGTAATGGAGCTTGGTAATTTTGATAATTAGGTGGTGGAGCTTGGTAATTTGGTTGGATGTGGTAAGGATTTTGCGGAGCTAAAGGGTAGGTTTTGGATGGTAAAGGCTTTCGAACATTGAGACCGGCATGCCTCTTTGAATTTTGGCTCAATTCAAATGAGATAGAGGAAACATCTTCCCTCTTCCTCCTCAATGGTCCCAAGGATTCAACTTGGGGAGTAATTCGGATGATTTTTCCGGTCTTCAATAGCTTCACCAATTTTGACTATCTTACGGAACTATTCTCCTAAAATGAGCAACATCATATTGTAGTACTCTGACTCTTGAATGCGCACGAAGACTTCAATAATTTCTTTCTCGGTCATGGGAGGTCTAACCCTTGCAGCCTCTCTTCTCCAACGGTAGGCATACTCTCGTTAGCTTTCAGTAGAATTTTGTTTGATACTCTTCAAAGAGTATCGATCACGAATGAATTCTACATTGTAACCAAACCTTTCAATGAAGTCTTTAGCCAAAGCGTTGCAACTTGGCCATTGCTTGGTTTCTTTAGAAATAAACAATTCCAAAGCTTCCTTTTTTAGACTTTGACTAAAGAGTCACATTAACAAAGCTTCATCTTTCCCTACTCCCACAAGTTGATCACAATGAGCCCTCAAAAGAGTCAAAGGGTTATCAACTCCACCAAAGTGTCAAATTTTGGTACTTTAAAACCTTCTGGAAGCTCCAAATGTGGATGAATGCACAAATCTTCATAATTCAACCCCACAATGTCTAGGGTGTAATGATAGTCCTTTATTGCGTTCAATACTTTCTCTCTGATTCTTTGCTAAGCCTTTCCTTTAATGACCTTCCACTCATTCTCCTTCTTCTTGAGTTCAAAATGTGGGGTAAATGGAGGGTATGATTTTGACGATATTGGAATATGAAAAGTGGTTTTTAGAGGTATAAATTGAATAGTAGGTGGGTTTTGAACAATTTGAGTAGGGATTTGATGGACCGGAGGAAAATTCTGGAGATTATTGGCATTTGGATTTTGAGGAGTAGGCAACTTTTGGTGTGAGGAGCTAGCATGATATGGGTTAGGGGTGGTTAAATCGATGATGGGGGGTTTTGGAATCGTAGAGGTGAACAAATTGTTTGGAAGATGTTCAAATGTTGGATTCAAAGTAGGAAAATGGAGTGGAGGCCTTTCGTTGTCTGGAGTAGGAGTGTTGGCAACAATAGCCAGATTCGTGAAATCTCGGGTCCTATCCATTTCAGTCCTCATTTCAGCAATCTGTTGGAACAATTTTGCAATCAACTTGTTCTGTTCAGCAATGATGGGGTCATTCACAGTAATTTCGGTCAAATCAGTGTTTTCAACATTTTCAACCACTTTTTGTTTGCCTTTTGACAAACAATGGTCGGAGAAGAAATCTTTGTGGTCTTCAAACCTTGTCAAGTATGGATGTTCTGCCATTTTCTCAACACAGATCAATTTTGAGTAACTGACAAAGAAAAATAACTCAAAAGATAAATGTGTTAGTCTATGTAAATGATAAATAATACAAAATATCACACACATGACTGCAAACACATTAGAGTTGTTCCACTTGAAGATAAACTAGCCTACATATATAGAGAAAAGACTAAATAGACAGGAATTTGTCTATTTGATTTTGAGCTTAGTGAATAAGAAATGTCGGCTTGAGTCGAGACAAAGTAGATTGTATCTTTCATTGTCGTACTTTTGATTTTCGATTGAGATGTAACTCTAGTTTCATTGTAAGAGTTGAAAAAGATAGAATTTCTCAAAAATGAGGATCGAACCTTGAAAGGATACCTACGTATCTAACGGAGGAGAATTCAGGTCCTACATAGTTCGACTGGCTTAGGATGACGAATTTTTTTCTGATATAAAAGAGTAAGATTTGAAAAATGAAGTTCGAATTTTGTTGGGAAACTAAAGACTCGAAGAGTATTTGGATGCACTTTTGATAGTTGATTAACATTTCAAGGACACTTAATCTAGTTCTAAGCGTCAACGATCGTTAGTCAGTATAATAACCCAACTAAATGAGTTGGGGTCGATTCCCACAGGGAGTGGTACGTGTTTAAGATTCAAGAGTAAAGTATGAATGTGTTCAAGTCAATCATATGAATAGACATTTACGAATAAAAACATAATTCAAATTAATGGGTGACACAAATGTCAAATAAAGGGAGTTTTGGTTATAACTATTAGCTACAACAACAACAACTAATACGAAGATAACAATAGAGTGACAGGTTCTTGGGATGTGATTCGATTACGTGCTATTATAGACGAACGGGTAGTTGCAACTATTAGAAAACAGCTATAAATTAGTGAATAAGCAAGACTTCAGAGGGGATAAACTTTCTCTTGAACAATTTACCCTAAATCAAGTCGGTTTCTCTCAAACACCAACAAGCACGCAAATAAGAACAACCTACGCTTTAGTCCATTCACTCTCTCGAGCTGAATGTGTGGAAAAGGGTGTAGGATTCACTCCCTCGAGCTGAACCCATGACAACCCAATACCCACGGACCATCAATTCAGTAATCTTGGTTTTAAGACCTCTCTCTCAAGAAAGCCAAAAACACGAAGGTATAACTACATTTGCAACTACAATTCTTTAATTGAAACCACAATTACTGATTGAAATCACTTCTAAACATCAAATACACTAAAAATTAGCAGCACCCATTAGCTAAATCAGCCCATAATCACATAATCACACCCCAAGAATTGGGGTTTTAGCTAGACATCATAAAAAATAAAAATCGTTACCAAATTGTGTTTCCATCAACTGGGTACGATTAATTTCATCTTTACAAAGGTCTAAATTGAAGAATCTTGAAGACCCACTTTCAATTTCTCAAAAATGGAAAGTTTTAATTCTTCAAAGCTAAGGAAAACTTGTCTCCCAACTAAGAGTTCAAAAATAAAAATACTTGATAATGATAAAAGCTAAAATCTGATATCTCTTCCCCTTTCCTTAATGTTAAAAGAAACGTATTTATAGTTGCAAAAAAGATGTTGCGAAGGACAATTCAACGCAGTAAGTCGGGCTCACCGATCAGCTCAGCAATTACCCCTTTGACCCATTTCATCGCCTTCTTGCTTTGACCTTCAGCCTCCTCAAGGTCTGTAACTTTGGGCGATCTGACACTGCATCGTGGAACCACTCGGCGCCACGCCGGCTTCTCCTTTCTCTCGCCAAATTGATTTTCTCCTTCACGGTTTGGCACACTGAAACTTTAGGCGAGATAGTGGACATTCGGCGACTCGCCAAAGGGACTTGGCAATCACCATACATTCATTTCTTTCTTCTTTTAGCTCGCTTAGTTCCTTTTTGCAAACTAGTGTCTATGCTTTGTTCCTCAATCCAAATACCTAGAAATCAAGGATTTTACATCATTTATTGGCACAAAATAAGCATTTGAGGACACTAAATCTATACAAATAATGCCCTAAATGAGTCCAAATCGTGGACTCATCAACACCCCCAACTTAAACTTTTGCTTGTCCTCAAGTAAAACTCAAGTTCAACAGTTCAAAAAGGATGCCTCAACGGTGTTACAAAAGACTCAATCATGAATGCACACAACAAGACTCAATTTACTCATGCAAGGATCAATTATGCACTCAAAGATTCAAGTTGTGACTCACTATTATCAAATATTCTCAAGTTCACAATACTTGCTTCAAATGCAAGTTCAAACTCAACAAAGGTACTCAAATGCCCTCACACAAATATAATTCCACATTTACACACAATTTGTTCAATAATTTACAAACTTTGGCCACCCCATTTCTTTTTGCAACTTTATTTCAAAACTTTTTCATTCTTTTTCTTTTTCCTTCTTCTTTTCTTTTCTTCTCCTTTTTTTTGTGAAGAGGGGTTCCATCTTTTTCAAAACCATAGGTCAAAGGGGACTTCTTTGCACTTCTTGATTTACATTCTCTTTTCACCACACCCCCAACTTAGGCTTTTGGCCTAAGTTGGCTATTCAAACAAACCACATTCCATGAAGATTAAGGGTGAAGTGATAAAGAAACGTCACAATTTCATCAAGTTTCATCCAAGGAAAGGCTAAGGCTCAAAAGGTGTTCAAGCAAAGATCACACTCACAAGGTAGTCCACAAAAGAGGTATAATGTCAAATGGTTTCACTCTTTAAAATTGTTGCCTAAGATCATTTCAAGAGCTTGCATCACTTAGTCAACCGGACCAATGGGGAAAATTCTAGGTGTCATCACACATGGTTCACGGTAAGCTCATCAGACAAGGCATTGACACCAATGTCAAATAAGACTCCACACTTTCGCTAGTGTGCAATGTTCATCACAAGAGACTCAATTTAATAATCAACTAGTCATAATGAGATGCAAAAAGTTCACATATTGCCTATCCAACTTCATTTGGCCTCAACGTAGCTGCATATTCATTTTTGTTTGATTATGAGCACTATTCAAGTCACCAATATTGATCAAGACTGATACTCAAATTTGCAAAAGAACAACCACATTTAAACATGATAAGAGGTGGCACAAATGTTTTTTTCGGAAGGGTCCAAAAATCATTTACATTTAAAATAAGGAGCCACAAGCTCAAACATCCACAAAAACAGTGCCAAAACACAATTTATAGCACAAAACCCAATGTATAAACAAAATAATAATCACAAGAGGTAGGTATGGAAATACTTCACCCCACCACAAATAAAAAGCAATTTGTCCTCAAATGCAATAAAAATCCAAAAATCAATAAAAATGACACAGAGGGAGGTAAAGAGGGATTCTGTCTACACAGTCGCTCCATCTGTCGGGGTATCAATGCCCGTTACATCACTCTAAATCCTGGGCCTTAGTGCCCAAAGTCATCTCAGAAGTACCAGATCCACTGGGGCCAGCCAAAGGTATGTCTGCCAAAGATGTCTGCACAACTGCATCTACCATGGCTTCCTTAGTCTCCGTAAGGCCCTCATAAGAAGCCTCCTCAGCAACCTCAAGCATCTCCTCAATTGTCTCAGCCTCAGACTCTAGATCATCTACCTCCTCAACTCGAACATCATCTCCGGTGGTAGTCGGAGGCATATCTGGCTCAACTTGCACATCTGGGATCTCCACCGTCCCGAAAATCATAGACATGCCGGTGGACTTCATGTGGTCCACATCTCTCCTCAATGCAGCAATAGCGGCCTTTAGGGCTATCACCTCCTCAGTAACCCCTTGGCCACGCTTGCACACTGCTATCCTAGCCGCAAGGGCATCAATGGTAGCACTCAAAGGTGTCACAACATCAACGAAGACTTTCTGAATCATGCCCGAGATGGAGGCCTCAAGTCTAGCAGCACGGCGATCAACAGAATGGGCTAACTGTCCCATCCGTAGTAATGCAGCCTGAATGAGTGGAGGTCGGCCAGCAGCAGCAACAACAGTACCAGATCTAGAAGGCAATGAAGCAGCAGAGGAACTAAGCGTAATAAAAAGAGCAACATTAGATGTACCTAAAGGCCCAGGGGCCGGAGTAGGCAAAGGTACCTCTGTAGGTAGTGCATTTGTATCCACAGCCGGGGAAGTGTCCACCGGGGAACCTTTTTTCTTCTTTGCCTCATCCTTCAAGTAATCCGCCTCAATCCTCCGAATGTCAGTAGATGATGTGGGAATCACTTCCACATCCTTGTTCTCATCTCTAGGTACCCGAGCTCGTCTGCCCAGCTCGGTGATCAACACCGGAAATGGAAGGGATGTCTGGCGCTGCTTGGCCCTCATAAGCATCTCTTGTGAAATGATCATCCCCAGGTTCAGCCGTGCCCCATTAATAATACACCCAAGATAGGCTGCTTTGGCGTGGCGGAGAATTGACTCGTTCTGGGATGGCATGATGGTACTGTTAATGAAACCGAAACAATACCTCATTGCGACATTGGGAGTACTGTTGGATATCAAAGTAGCCAACCACTTCTTCATGTTTTCCAACGTCTTTGTCCTGATCTTGTATTGACAATCATCCTCAAGTCTCGTTGTACATTCTAGGACTGCATTGATAACATCACTATTACATTTCACTTTTATGCCCCTGACAACCACATAGTCTACCGGCTTGAACTTGCCAGCCAGCTTCTTCCCTTGGTGCACTAGGGATCCATAAACGGTGTAGAACTCCCGGACCCAATTTGGAACATAAGGGACACAAGGTTTAGTGAACAGCTAGAACTTATGGGACCGTAGGTAACTCATGATCTTCGGATATCGGTCAATGACACCATCAGTAGACAGTCTCTTCTCCTCTGTGATAATCCTCAATCTTTCAGTCTTCAGTCTATTCATAGATCGGGAAGGAGGACCTTGTACCGGTGGTGCTAGGACCACGGCCTGTGCTGGAACGGGAGAAAGAGTAGTGGCCTGGGATGTCCTGATCCTAGATCGATCATTCAGCCTCTTTGAATGCAGCTCCGCTCTTTGGGCTACTAGTAGCTCATCCTCAGGCTCAAAAGTGGCAGCCTGATGCTCCTAGTGGTCACCCTCACTCTCAGAAGTGGTAAGGAGAGTGGCATAGATGCCGTCACTATCGGAGCTGACCTCCGGTGACTCAGGTGCAGGTGCCTTGCCCTTTCCTTTTCCCTTCCCACCTATTATGGGAAGTTTGGTAGCCTTAGAAGTGGATGCAGTTGTATGCTCGTTGAACTTTAGTCTCTTGTCCCTCTTGTGGGTCGGCATATTTATACCGGCCACTTTTGGTCTAGCCATATATGCAAAAACATCAACAAGAATTAGGAATAGTTCAAGCAATATGCATAGAAAAACAGTTGCAGACAAACTTGCTGAAAGGCTCGGCTAGTCGCTGAATTTCTTGGGCGAGGAAGATCGGGTTCGCCGAAAGGATTGGCTCAAATTTCCCAGAAAAATTGGCATGTCAGCGATGGGAAGAGCCTTTCGGCGAGTAAGGACTTGCCCGCTAAAAGTTACAGTGCATTTTAGGGGTTAGGGACGTAGAAAGGGCGAACAAGAAGGACATTCGGTGAGTCGCCGAGTGCACTCGGTGAACTCATGCTTCTCACTGAAAGTTACAAAACCAAAACTTAAATTTTTCTTGCAATTAAAGGTGATCTAGGGGGATTCGGTGAACCACCGAGTGGTTCGGCGAGCTCGACCCAACTCGCCAAACTACCTAACGTGCCTACTTTCAACCCAACTTCCAAAATTTAACCCTGCAGCCCCAGAAAACAAAATCAAGACATGCACTCCTTAAATTAAACCAAGAACCATGCCCCCGAGATACTCAGACTTCTCCCAGTTTGGCCAAATTCGGCCATTTGATGACTTTTTCCATTAAGAATGACGTCAACCGCTCCATTATTGGGAAAAGTACGTCATTTGGCACAAATGCGGGTTACTCAAACTTCAACCAACTAGACCCAACAACACTTTAGCACAACCCAACACTTTTAATCAATTTTTAGGCACAAAATATTCAGGAAACTAACAATATGGGCAATTACGATATGATATTCAAATTAGAACAGGCACATACATACACAGTTATGATCAGAGAGGCCCAACACACATCATTAAGATACGAACAATTGCAAATGAGTAAAAATGGCTAAATAAGTATTCGGGGTTCGGAAAACCAACCTTAGAAGCTGAATTAATCAGTTGAAATGCTAGGCGGCAAAGAAATCCAACTTCAAACACACAATCGATGACTAAAAACTAGTAATAATGTAAAAATATAGGAAAATAAAGTGCGGGTGTGAGTTTGGAAAGTTGAAAAGTGAGGGAATGTGAACGATTTTAAACTTTTGAACTTTTGGCCTTTAAAACCGTCCAGTTCTCGCCCATTCGGCAACATAAGTTTTACTCGCTAACCACTCGGTGACACACCGAGTGAGCACTTACTTCGCTGAGTTTTATAGGACCTCCAATTGATGTTGGGGTTCAAACGGTGGACTAAGTCGCGATCGCCAACATGTTCGGTGACACGCCAATTTGCTCTTGGCTCATCGAGTTTTACAGACTAAAATCTTAGAATTCATTGAGTCCAATGACTGTCCAAGTTGGGCTCGCCGACTTCTTCGGTGAGTCACCGACTGGACTTTTACTCGCCAATCTGCACCTTTCAAACACATTCCACACTTTAACCTGCACAATCAACACACAATTATTTCAAAATAAAAAAGAAAGCAAATAAAACTTTGTTTGCCTCCCAAGCAACGTCTTAGTTAACGTCGTGGCACGACACAAGTCCTCACTCAAACTTCATTCTTGGGGTTGGCCATAGTATGACTAGGCAACCCTTTTCATGGCCTTGGGTAGAGATGAGGCAACACATGACCTATGAGGGTCTCAAGTAGCTGGATAGATCTAGAGTGAAAGGCAGTCATCTGATTTAATATTTTGACATTCTCCTTTATCTCTTCTAGCACTCTATCAGGCTCATTGACTTTTTGGAGAATGATTAAGAGTATTTCTTTGACACGTCTACCCTCATTGTCCTTAGGCTTTCTCCGCTCATGAGGGGTATGCATCTATCTTTCCTTTTGCACTGGACTTCAACCTCCAATATATTTTTGGCTAACTCATCCAAGTGAGTTAAATAGTGTGGCCAAGTCTTGGTCCTTCTCTGTCTCCTTGTTGGTCTTAGCCACACAATCAAGGAGTTGGGCGGCTGTTTCATAGGGTTGTCGTATCAAACAACGCGAAGAGAGTTTATCAGCCACTCTTCTATTTTCAGGACCAAGGCCTCTGTAGAAGCATCGTATCTGGAATTCCATGAGTTGGGCACTGCTGCAAAAGTTCCTTAAATCTTGGCCACAACTCATGAGTAGTCTCACCTTCCAATTGCTTGAAATTAAGGATTTTATCCCCAATAGTCATCAATTTCAAAGGAGGGTGTTCCATTGGGTCACCGTTGCTACAAGATATTCTCTATTCCTCCGCTAAACAAGCAACACACAAACCAAAACCAAAAGTAAGTAGATTCAATTACAACTAACAAGAACAGAATTCAACTTAACCAACGCCACTCCCCGGCAGCGACGCCATTTTGATTAACGTTTCAAGGACACTTAATCCAGTTCTAAGCGTCAATGATCGTTAGTCAGTATAATAACCCAATAAAATGAGTTGGGGTCGAATCCCACAGGGAGTGGTACGTGTTTAAGATTCAAGAGTAAAGTACGAATGTGTTCAAGTCAATCATAGGAATAGACATTTACGAATAAAAACATAATTCAAATTAATGGGTGACACGAATGTCAAATAAATGGGGTTTTGTTTTTAACTATCAGCTATAACAACAACAACTAATACGAAGATAACAATAGAGAGACGGGTTCTTGGGATGTGATTCACTTACGGGCTATTATAGACGAACG
This sequence comes from Solanum tacnaense, assembly GCA_029582525.1. Classification (NCBI taxonomy): domain Eukaryota; kingdom Viridiplantae; phylum Streptophyta; class Magnoliopsida; order Solanales; family Solanaceae; genus Solanum; species Solanum tacnaense. The sequence continues at coordinate 59,145 of JAJOOD010002991.1, forward strand.
GGTAGTTGCAACTATTAGAAAGCAGCTGTAAATTAGTGAATAAGCTAGACTTTAGAGGGGACAAACTTTCTCTCGAACAATTTACCCTCAATCAAGTAAGTTTCTCTCGAACACCAACAAGCATGCAAATAAGAATAGCCTACGCTTTAGTCCATTCACTCTCTCCAGCTGAATGTGTGGAAAAGAGTTTATGATTTACTTTCTCGAGCTGAACCCATGACAACCCAATACCCACAGACCATCAATTTCGTAATCTTGATTTTAAGACCTTTCTCTCGAGCAAGCCAAAAACATGAAGGTAGAACATCATTTGCAACTAGAATTCTTTAATTTAAACCACAATTACTGATTGAAATCACTTCTAAACAGCAAATACACTAACAATTAGCAACACCCATTATCTAAATAACTCCATAATAACATAATCACACCCCAAGATTTGGGATTTTAGCTAGACATCATAAAAAGAAAAAAATCGTTACCGAATTGTGTTTCCGTCAATTGGGTACGATTAATTTCATCTTTACAAAGGTCCAAATTGAAGAATCTTGAAGACCCACTTTCAATTTCTCAAAAATAGAAAGTTTCAATTCTTCAAAGCTAAGGAAACTTGTTTCCCAACTTAGAGTTCAAAAATAAAAATACTTGATAATGATAAAAGCTAAAATCTGATATCTCTTCCCCTTTCCTTAATGTTAAAAAAACGTATTTATACTTGTCAAAAATACGATGCGAAGGACCATTCGGTGCAGTAAGTCGGGTTCGCCGATCCTCTCTTTGACCCATTTCATCGCCTTCTTGCTTTGTCTTCAGCCTCCTCAAGGTCTGTAACTTTGGGCGATCTGACACTGCATCACGGAACCACTCAGTGACACACCGACTGTTCCTTTCTCTCGCCAAATTGATTGTCCTTCAAGGCTTGGTACACTGGAACTTTAGGAGAAATGATGGCCATTCGGCGACTCGCCAAAGGGAATTGGCGATCACCAGGTCTTCATTTCTTTCTTCTTTCAGCTCGCTTCGTTCCTTTTTGCAAACTAGTGTGCATGCTTTGTTCTTCAATCCAAATACTTGGTAATCAAGGACTTTACATCAGTTATTGGCGCAAAATAAGCATTTGAGGACACTAAATCTATACAAATAAGGCCCTAAATTAGTCCAAATCATGGACTCATCAATAGTGACTTGATATTTGTGCTTAGGGGTTTCTAGAAAATTTTCAAAACGAATAGGCTAGAACATGTTCAAATAAAGCAACATATATATCCACACAAGCAGTTATAATACACAAACAATTATTGCACGTTCTAAACAAATATGTGACCCTTTTATGCCAAGGGTAGGCCTAACAATTTGAAGAATGTATAACGTCATTTGAAATATTCCATTCCCCAAAACCCAAATTTATAGAAGTTTTATGAAAAAAAACTCAATGGGGATACATAATAGGGGAAATGGGATACAAAATAATCAGTTTCGTGCAGGGGTACAATCCTAAACTATGCTTCCATGGAAGATCCTTCGCTCTTGATTTTTTGTCATCTCCGAATGTCCACGCTTTTGTTTGCAATGCTAATTTGATTCTTCTTTGACTCAAAAAAACTCTTAAACTCCCAACCCCAAGAGAATATGTTCTGCCAAATGACGTTTACATCCTTCAAATTTAAACTAATAAGTATGATTGTCTTTTTATTGACCAATGGGCCAAATAGACCCAATGTGGGCTTCTAATGGGCCCAACACGCCTTGGGTGTTGGGTCAACTTAGTTAAAAATGCACTAAATTTGGGATTTGGTTTCGCTCTACGCTAGTTGACTAAGAGTGGCATTTGAAACACCAGATACCAAGCAGACGACTTAGGCTGGAACTCACGACAACCATTGGATGCCTGATGAACCAATAAATTGCCAATCATTCTGAAAAAGGGTTGAGTATAAAAAAAGCCTGGCTGCGGTTTCAAAAAACCGTTCTTTAATATACTATATACATGTTGGAAAATGCCATGGATGGAAATGACAGTTTATAGCAATTTAAACAAGTAAAACATATATAAGCAATTCAAAAATTAACAATACATAGTCAAATAGTCAAATCATTATGGTTAGAACTTAATTAAATCCCCAACAGAGTCACCATTTCTGTTTATTAAAAAATAGAACTAAAAGACTAGGTTTTTGAAAATCAAATTAACTTTTATAAGAAAAAACCATTTTTTACAAGAGAGTCACCAATTACTTTTTGAAAGAAATAAAGAAAACTTAAGATTTTCAAAAGATTTAAAACCGACTAAAAATCATTTCAAATCCAAAGAGGGTTCGGGGGTTCAATATACACTCTGAGAAGGGAATAGGCATTCGAAGTGTCTGCTAACTCGTGGTTGACCAACGACTTAACTAAAACATTTGACTAATTTCAGAAAATTAATCAAATAATAAAATCCATTTTTTTATTTGGAAGGAAATATACTAAAAGAGATTTCTAAAGAAACTAACTCATATATTAACAAGACCACTAATAAAATAATTCCTAAATAAAAATATTTCAATTTGAACATAAAAAGAAGAAATACCTTTCTTTTGGGGATTTAATAAAATAAAAACCAATTCAAATAAAAGGGTTAGAGAGTTAATACAACTAAATATATAATAATAAAAACAGGACAATAAAGGAGAGGCGATATCAGATTTGGGTTTTGGCCCAACCTGTCCTAAGTCTAAAGTTTACCCCAAAAATAATGGACTTTGGCCCATTTTAATTAAAATCCACTGCTGGCCACTTTTGGGCCCATTTTCGCCTGAACCTGCTAGAATAAAGAGATTGGGCTTTATCCCCCTTTTTTGCCTTTGAGAGTTTGTGTATACATTCAGCGTATACAATTGTATACAACGTGCATACAACATCTGAAACCTATATGCGTTGATACACAACCCATTTTAGGACCTCCAGCACCTGTATTATTTTTATTTCAACCATGTACTTCTGTATTACGAAATTGGTCCTTGTATTTCTACATTCGAACTATATATCAGTCTATACATGCCATATGTAACATGTATACATCCCCCATTTTCTCCTCTTCTTCGCTTGTTCATCGACACTATTGCTGGCTGACTTAAAAGGAGAACAAGCAATTGGGCCTCCATGGCCCACCGAAAATGCAAGAAAACCAGAGTCCGTGGTAGACTCAAGACTAGATTCACAACAAAAAGAAAACAAAATAAATTAGCATGTGTAAGAAAATTTTCCAGTAATTAACAAAGGAAAATGCACAACCATAATCAATTCACATTGATGGAGAGGTTAGGTTTTTATCCAAATTAGATAACAGAGATATGAATTTATTATATATGTACAGGAAAGTCAACACCATAATAGAGAAAAGCTAATGATAGACAGAAAACTAGCCTAGCAACACTTCACATTACGAAGAAGTAGATCAAAATTCATATATCAGAGGAAACAAAATAAATTTATAAAAAGGAAAGAGAAAGAACCACAAAACACAAGGACTCTAACCCAAATTGGTAGCAAACTTAACTAATTTGGTCATTTATAATTAAAACAAAGAAATCAGTATCCATGCAAGACAATATAAATTATGGCTTTCTATAACTTTAAACTAATATATATATAAATGCCAACAACAATATAAAAAGAAAAATAAGATAGCTTCTAGATAATATCAGCACGAAGTCACAATTGTAAATCAATGATTTAATAGATCACAATAACCAAATTCAAAACATTGCTAACACATTTTATCAGCAAGAGGAGTAACAAAATTCAAATGCAAAAAATAACAACTTTGTATTTCCTTTAATGCTGGACACTGAAAATATTTAAGAACAACTACATGGAACCATAACAAATCAGACAAAAAAGGAAAAAGAAGGTTAATAACAAATAGCAACAACACAATCGAAAATACAAAACTTCAAAATGTGTAACACCCCAGAAATTAGTAGGCTAAACTAGAGCTTGACGTGAGGGTTAGAGTCATGAATATACCTCCCCGTACCTAAAATAGAGGTTTTTGTGATACAACGTCAAGGTACCAACCCTCAAGAACCAACTAAGTTCTCTTGAGGAAGACCCCTAGAAAAGTGTGCCCAAAACAGTGACCACGGAAGGACCCACGCCCCATGGGTGGGTCCAAGGGAGGTTCCGTGGTTGGCCAAAAACCTGCAGTCACCAACCCACGCCCAACCAGCACGGGCCATGGGTCAAACCATGCCACGTGGTTGGTATCTCGTGGGTGAGGCAGTGAGTGGTTTTAAGAGGTTAAGTTGGGATCTAATGGAACTTTTCGGAATTAATTAAGTATTAAGTGACGTCGTTTTACCCTAGTTTAGACCACATATATAAAGACATTAGATCCTTATTAAGTCATTTCAAAATCATTATTTCTAAACCCCCAAAAGAAACCCAATTCCCTCTAAAAAATCCTCTCTCTAGAAAGAAGAAGAAAAAGAAGAAAAAGAGGGTCAAGCTAGGTCAAGTCAAGACTCCATTGTTTCAAGCTTGGTAGGCTTTGTAATCAAAGTATGATGGCTTATTCATTCATGGATTCCTTTCACCCATGAAGCCCCCATGTTTCCTCAATTTCGAAGAAGATTTCCCCAAATCAAACTAGTGTTTCTTCTAATGTTATGGGTTATGATCTAAAAGAGTGGATTATGATTGTTTATGATCGTTTATAATTGTTTATGATGGAATTGCACGTTTTTAGTATGATTATACATGTATTCTTTCTTAACCTATGATTCTAAGGTGAAATGGATATAGTTTTGTTTTATGTCATGAAAGGGAGAATTGAGGGATTCGATGTGATCTTCAAAAATTGATGAATTACTTTATGAATTGATTCTGATTAGGTCATCTAGACATGAATTGCTTAAGAGTAAAGCTTATAGACATGAATTGAGTAGATTAAATCTTATATGATGAATTGTGATTAGTAGTGGTGAGATTGAGACATCATGATGATATATGAATAAAATTGCTAAAGAATGAGGAATGGGATTAGAATGTCTTGAATCCTAGGTATATGAGATGATAGTAAGAAGTAAAGCTTTGAGAGTAAGGCGTGTAGTATGAATATGATCTCTAGGGCTTTGAGGGTAAAATCTAATATGATGAACTAGGATTGTTAAGGCCTTGAGAGTGAAACTTATATGATAATGGTAGACTATTAGATAGAATTGTTGTGTAAAGACTTTACCCACCTAATCTACCTCATGAATGTTTGAATGCATGAAGTGATAGAATCACATGAGTTAGGATGATATCCATGTCTAGTGCTTGAATCCTAGGTGTGTTGATTGAAAGTAAGTTTTGAACCTCAAGGAGGTCAAATATGAGATTATGCATGTTTTCACGAAATTTGTGTATATACTTTAAGAACACTTTGAGAGTGAAGTGTTTATGATTATGATGTAGTTGTTGTGTTGTTGAAAGATTATTCTCATATACACACTTATGTATGATTATGATATGATATGAAAGGTTTTCCCACAGTAAAATGATTCTAGGGTTAAAGGCTTTCTCACCTATTGAATCTATATGAAGACATGGACGGTGAAATGTTATTCTCACGCATGATCTATGAGTTATCTTCTAAATTATGTTGGATTGAGTGTCAAGACATTCTTCCATAAATATGAACTTAAGTCAAGACTTAATATGTAATCCATGGGAATTAATGCTTAGCACCGAGTGAATATTGTATATGAGATAGAAGATTTTATACCAGTTGAGTTTGCCTTCCTATTGAAAGCTTTTACAATAGTTGAATCTGGCTTCCCAAGTATGTGTATCATGAGATGGAGACCTTTTACCTTAGTTGAGTTGGGGTTTCTAGCAGCAATCTTCTTATCCCATAAACTATGTGCCCTCATAGGTTACTTAGCTAATGAATCCACCTAAGCTAAGAGTATGGTTCTATCTTAGGCAAGTAGAGTAACCCTTTTCGGTGTGGGTAACACTAGATTCCATGTTAAGCTCTCATGGTCTATGTCAGTTAAGGCTTATTCCCACAACAAGAATATGAACATGAATAATGAACCAAGATTACTTCAAGGAAGTATTGTAAGTATGTTTATACATGAGATTGATTGTATGATATATGCTTAGTTCAAATTGTTGCTATAGTTGCCTCCCTTGATATGTTTGACTAAAGGTGGATGTTCTCTTCTTTATGAAACATAAGCGAAGGATGAGATCAATAGATGATGTAAATGAAAGAGGGCCTAAAGTGGTTTACTTAGCATGGGTGAGATTTATAGGGTCTTATTCATGCATTAAACAAGTATGCCTTCAGGTTACTTATGAAGTATTCTCTTATATCATTATGATTTAAGTGTATTAACCATGCTTATGACTTATGTGATCTAGATGCATTAGTTATGCCTATGACTATGTTGTTACCTCTTACGCTTATGATTTATAGTATGGTCTCTTATGCCTACAACCTATGCCTTATGTTGATGTCTCTTATGATTATGGTATATGTCTTATGTTGACTAATGCCTTTATTATGCTTATGTTGATGATTTATGCTAGCTATCTTATTTATTACTTTATGGTACTAAATCATAGTCTTGCCTACATTCTTATCAAATATAGGGTTCGGCGATAATGACTTCCATTCCCGTGGCTAGGATCTTAGAAGAGCAAGCAGGTGAAGATTTGGTGAGTCCTAGTAACATAGAGGATTTTACCACCTTTCCTTATGAGACTGCATTTGTATTGGAAAAATGTTTTAAATTTTTGGACCATCTTCTATTATCTTATGTTATGATATGCTAAGGGGCTTGAATGAGACTTCTTGGAGTCTTGTATGCCTTCTTACATCTAGGGGTACCCCTGGGTCGTGACAAACTTGGTAGTCAGAGCACAAGGTTTAGAATGGTTCAAGGATGTCTCAAACCACGTCTTGTAGAGTCTTGTTCATAAGTCTGAAGTACGCCACATTTATAAGTGATTGACTATTAGATGTTTAGGAAACTTCACTTCTTCACTCTTTAAGTCTTGCCTTAGAGTTTAACTCAAAGAGGTCCTTCTCCTAATCCGTGCCCTATGGTTTTGACGATATGACTACTACAAGGGCTAACATTAGAAGGAATGAGAAAGATCAGGTGGATCAAGAAGTTCCTCCTCAAGCTTCTCCACAAGGTCTAATTGACCATTTGGCTGAGATTGTAATAAATGAGAAGCTTAGGTTTGGTTTTCAACTGTTGACTCAGGTTGGGATAGAAACTCTGAAATTTTATGGGTCAAAGATGGAGGAAAATCATCAAAAGTTTATAGATGAGGTCTCTAAGGTGTTGCACTTTGTAGGAGTGACTTCGGTAGAAAAGGCATAGTTGGCTTCTTATCAACTCAAAGGGGTTGCTCAAGTTTGGTTTAATCAATGAAAAGAGGCTAGACCGGTAGGAATGGGTCCCATAGAGTAGGAAAGGTTCAAGAGTGCTTTTCTAGATAGGTTTTTCCCTTTAGAGATGAGAGAGGTTTAGTGCTTGAGTTCATTAACCTCAGGCAAGGTAATATCAGTGTTAAGGAATATGCATTAAGGTTCACCCAATAGTCTAAGTATGTTCCATCTTTGGTGGCCACTCTAGGTCGATGATGAGTAAGTTTGTGTTGGGAATGTCTGATTTAGTAGTGAAAGAATGTCGGACGACCATGCTTAATCATGATATGAATATTTCTCGCCTTATGACTTATGCTCAACAAATTGAGAAGGAGAAACTAGAAGGGAGAGAAAAAAGAGGTCTAGAAATGATGATGGTTATTGCTCTCATGTGAGGTCCAATGGACATGGTCGTTCTAGAAATCGACAAAGGTCTTCCGGACAAAATTAATCCAATTTTTCTAAGTATAGAGAAGATAGGGTGTCTAACCCTAAGAAACAAGGGATTAGTAATGAGTCCCTATGGCCTACTTGTGCTAGGTGTGATAGGATACATGTGGGTAAATACCTAGCTGGTTCCAATGTTTGTTTCGGTTGTGGTGAGTAGGGCCATAAGATAAGGCATTGCCCTATGGTATCTAGAAATGAAGGGGATAGCTAGTCATCGTAGGTCTCAACCCTACCCTTTATCCGGTCCAATTGGTTTGCGTGCGAATGCTCCAAAGCAAATTAGGTTTTATGCTCTTCAAGTTAGAGGTGAACAAGAGTATCCTATGAATGTTGATTCCAGTATGTGTTCTATGCTTATTTAGATTCCGGTGTTGCTTGTCTTTTGTGACTTGATAGACTTGATATGTTAGGTTTTGATAAATGCCTTTAGTATGAATGGGCTTCATTGTTATTACTTGTGTATTGAGTGTTGAACCCGACTTAGTCATTATGAGTTTCGGGGTATGTTGAAAGATTTGATTAATAGGATGTTAGAAGATACCTAGACATGTTCAATTAGCAGAATCCTATAAAGAGTAGTAGTATAGTTCACCATGGTTTAGATTCATCCGGTGTGATGAATGTGAAAGCTTAGTGATGACTTGCTTCGACTTTAGAATGGAAAGGAATGATGCTTAGATGAGTCCGTATAGGCTTACTCCCAAGGGGGGAGATGATGTGCTTAGATAGAAATGTCGTTGTGTGTTCTTGATGTTCATGATTTACGTTGGCTTGAAATTCTTACCTTGAGAGGTATAGTGAGTTTGGGAAGTTTAGTCCCGGTTTTGTAGTCTTATATGAGATCTTGAGTGGAGTTGGTAAGGTTGCTTGTGAACTAGGGTTCTTTAATGAGTGGCACCGGTGTTTCCTGTATTCCATGTCTCTGTAATATAGAAGGGTGTTGGAGATCCGACGTTCATAAATTCCTTAAGAAGAGTTGGGAGTTAATGAGAATTTCTCAAATTTAGAAATACCGGTGGGGATCTTAGACCGGCAAGTTAAGAAATAGAAGAACAAGGAAGTTGCTTCTATGAAAGTGTTAAGAAGTGACCTGTTAGTGAGGGTTTCAGGTGAGGGTACTACTTGGGAGGCTGAGCCCAATAAGATGTCCCGATATCCTTATCTTTTCCTTATATTCCTCCTTTACCTTGAGATGATAAGTTCCTCTTGAGTTTTCTTGTTTTGGGAGTAATGTGTGTTATATGTGTTTTTTCCATGATTTACTTATGTTAGCATGTTCTTGAGAAATTCATGTTTAGTAAGAAAATGAGTATTCATGATTAATTTTCTTTATGTTGTTATACATTGAGTATGAGTTGCCTATTTGACTTCATGGGATGAATTGATCAACATGCTCTGTATGTATATGCTTTTCTTGAGTAAATGGCCTAATGGTTTCATGAGATTGTGTTGAGCATAATTTTAGCTTGGAGATGGTAATTCCTCCTTGAAAATTAATAAAGGTAGAATTTCATGCATTTTGGGTTGTAAGATGTAGTTCCTACTTCCTTGTCTTGCATTGAGTATGTTTAGCTTGGAGTTGAAGTTTTGCTCTTTGGTTGTGTGCATTTAGAAGTGTTGCATGCATGATGGGTTGCTAGAACAGAGTCGCAACCTTAAGAAGTGCCTAGAACGTCATTCGAGGAGGAATGCTCCCAAGGGGGAGATATTGTAACACCCAAAAATTAGTAGGCTAAACTAGAGCTTGACGTGAGGGTTGGAGTCATGAATATAACTCCCCGTACATAAAATAGAGGTTTTCATGTTAGAACATCAAGGTACGAACCCTCAAGGACCAACTAGGGGCCCTTGAGGAAGACCCCTGGACCCCGTGGGTGGGTCCACGCCCTGTAGGTGGGGGTTCTGTGGTTGGACAAAAACCTGCAGTCACCAGCCCATGCCCAACCAACACATGCCATGGGTCAAACCACGCCCCGTGGTCGGGGTCTCGTGGCTGAGGCAGTGAATGGTTTTAAGCAGTTAAGTTGGGAGCTAATGGAACTTTGTGGAATTAATTAAGTATTAAGTGACGTCATTTTACCCTAGTTTAGACCACATATATAATGGCATTAGACCCTTAATTTAGTCATTTCAAAATCATTATTTCTAAACCCCCAAAAGAAACCCAATTCCCTCTAAAAAAATCCTCTCTAGAAAGAAGAAGAAGAAGAAAGTAAAGCTAGGTCAAGTCAAGACTCCATTGTTTCAAGCTCGGTAGGCTTTGTAATCAAGGTATGTTTGCTTATTCATTCATAGATTTATTTCATCCACGAAGCCCCCATGTTTTCCCCAATTTCGAAGAAGATTTCCCCAAGTCAAACTAGGGTTTCTTCTAATGTTATGGGGTATGATCCAAAAGACTAGATTATGATTGTTTATGATCGTTTATGATTGTTTATGATGAAATTGAATATTTTTTGTATGATTATACATGTTTTCTTGATTAGCCTAAGATTCTAAGGTGAAATTGATATAGTTTTGTTTTATGTCATGAAAAGGGGAATTAAGGGCTTTGCTGTGATTTTCTAAAATTGATGAATTACTTTATGAATTGCTTGAGATTAGGGCATCTAGACATGAATTGCTTAAGAGTAAAGCTTATAGACATAAATTGAGTAGATTAAATCTTATATAATGAATTATGATTAGTAGTGTTGAGATTGAGTCTTCATGATGATATACGAATATAACGGCTAAAGAATGAGACATGTGATTAGAATGTCTTGAATCCTAGGTATATGAGATGGTAGTAAGAAGTAAAGCTTTGAGAGTAAGGCTTGTAGTACGAATATGATCGGTAGGGCTTTGAGGGTAAAAGCTAATATGATGAACTAGGAATGTTAAGGCCTTAAGAGTGAAGCTTATATGATAATGGTAGACTATTAGATAAAATTTTTGTGGAAAGACTTTACAAACCTAATCTACCTCATGAATTTTTGAATGCATGAACTGATAGAATCACATGAGTTAGGATGATATCCATGTCTAGTGCTTGAATCCTATGTGTCTTGATTAAAAGTAAGTTTTGGACATCAAGGATGTGAAGTATGAGATTATGATGTTTTTCATGAAATTTATGTATATGCTTTAAGAACACTTTGAGAGTGAAGTGTTTATGATTATGAAGAAGTTGTTGTGTTGTTGAAAGGTTATTCTCATATACACACTTACGTATGATTATGATATGATATGATGTGAAAGGTTTTCTCACGATATGATGATTCTAGGGTTGAAAGGCTTTCTGAACTATTGAATCTATATGAAGACACGGACGGTGAAAGGTTATTGTCACGAATGATCTATGAGCTATCTTATGAATTAAGTTGGATTGAGAGTCAAGACATTCTTCCATGAATATGAACTTCAGTCAAGACTTAATATGTAATCCGTGGGAATTAATGCTTAGCACCGAGTGAATATTGTATATGAGATGGAAGCTTTTACGCAGGTTGAGTCCAACTTGCAATTGAAAGATTTTACACTAGTTGAGTCCGGATTTCCAAATGGTAACCTTTTACGCTAGTTGAGTCCGAATTCCCATGTATGTAGCTCATGAGATGGAGAACTTTTACCTTAGTGGAGTCCGGGTTTCTAGTAGAAATATCTGTATCCCAAAAACTATGTGACCCCGTAGGTTACTTAGGTAATGGATCCCGTATGGTTCTACCTTAGGCAAGTATAGCAACCCTTTTCGGTGTGGGTAACACCGGATTCCATGTTAAGCTCACATGGTCTATGTCCGTTAAGGCTTATTCCCACAACAAGAATATGAACTTGAATAATGAACCAAGATTACTTCAAGGAAGTATTGTAAGTATGTTTCTACATGAGATTGATTGTATGATGTATGCTTAGTTGGAATTGTTGCTATAGTTGACTCCCTTGATATGTTTGACTAAAGGTGAATGTTCCCTTGTTTATGAAACATAAGCTAAGGATGTGATCAAAAGATGATGTATATGAAAGAGGTTCTAAAATGGTTTACTTAGCATGGGTGAGATTTATGGGATCCTATTCATGCATTGCAAAAGTATGACTTAAGGTTAATTGTGAAGTATTCTCTTACATCATGATGATTTAAGTGTATTAACCATGATTATGACTTTTGTGATCTAGATGCATTAATTATGCCTATGACTATGTTGTTATCTCTTATGCTTATGATTTATATTATGGTCTCTGATGCCTACAACCTATGCCTTATGTTGATGTCTCTTATGATTATGGTATATGTCTTATGTTGACTAATGCCTTTATTATGCTTATGTTGATGATTTATGCTAGCCATCATATTTAGTACTTTATGGTACTAATGCATACTCTTGCGTACATTCTTGTCAAATGTAAGGTTCGGCGATAATGACTTCCCTTCCCGTGGCTAGGATCTTTGTAGAGCAAGCAAGTGAAGATTTGGTGAGTCCTCATATCATCGAGAATTTGACCACCTTTCCTTTATGTCTTTCTTTTGAATTGAGAACTTTTGTATGGGCTGTTTCCCTATGACTTTCTTGTATTAGATGGTTTGAGACAATGTTAAAGACTTCTGCTTCGTTTTATGAGACTTCGGAAAAATGTTTTAAATTTCCGCTCCATTTTCTATTATCTTATGTTATGATATGCTAAGGGGTTTGAATAAGACTTCTTGGAGTCTTGTATGACTTGTTACATCTAGGGGGTACCCCTGGGTCGTGAAAAACTTGGTACTCAAAGCACAAGGTTTTGAATGGTTCTAGGGTGTCTCGAACCACGTTTAGTAGAATCTTGTTTATAAGTGTGAAGCATCCCACATTTATGAATGAGAGGCTATTAAATATTTTGGAAACTTCACTTCTGCATTCTCTAAGTCGTGCCATACAATTTAACTCTATTAGGTTTTTCTCCTAATCCATGCTCTATTGGTTTCAGGATATGACTGCTACAAGGGCTAACGTTAGAAGGAATGAGGAAGACAAGGTGGATCAAGAAGTTCTTCCCCAAGCTCCTCCACAAGTTCTAATTGACCCTTTGGCTGAGATTGTAACAAATGAGAAGCTTAGGTTTGGATTTCAATTGTTGACTCAAGCTGGGATAGAAACTCTAGAATTTTATGAGTCAAAGATGGAGGAAAATCCTCAAGAGTTTATAGATGAGGTTTCTAAGGTGTTGGACTTTGTAGGAGTGACTTCGGTAGAGAAAGAGGAGTTGGCCCTTATCAACTCAAAAGGGTTTCTCAAGTTTGGTTTAATCAATGGAAAGAGGTTGGATCTGTAGGAATGGGTCCCATAGAGTAGGAAAGGTTCAAGAGTGCCTTTCTAAATAGGTTTTTCCCTCTAGAGATGAGAGAGGCTTTAGTGCTTGAGTTCATTAACCTCAGGCAAGGTAATATAAGTGTTAAGAAATTCGTTTTTTTTTTCTCTCCACCCGGACCAACCCGAGGTTCACCCAATTGTCTAATATGCTCTATCTTTGGTGGCCGACTCTAGGTCGAGGACGAGTAAGTTTGTGTCGGGAATGTCTTATTTAGTAGTGAAAGAATGTCGTACGGCCATGCTGGATCATGATACAAATATTTCTCTCCTTATGACTTTGCTCAAAAAATTGAGAAGGAGAAGCTAAAAAGGAGATCTAGGGAGAAAAAAGAGGTCTAGAAATGATGATGGTGATTTCTCTCATGTGAGGTCCGATGGACATGGTCGTTCTAGAAATCGACAACGGTCTTCCGGATGAGATTACTCCAATGCTTCTAAGTATAGAGAATATAGGGTGTCTCACCCTAAGCCACAAAGGATTAGTAGTGAGTCCCTATGGCCTACTTGTGCTAGGTGATATAGGAGACATGTGGGTAAATGCCTAGCGGGTTCCAATGTTTGTTTCGATTGTGGTGAGTTGGGCCACAAGATAAGGCATTGCCCTACAGTTGCTAGAAATGAAGGGGATAGTCGCCATTGGTCTCAACCCTACCCTTCATCCGGTCCAATTGGTTTGGGTGCGAATGCTCCGAAGAAAATTAGGTTCTATGATCTCCAAGCTAGAGGTGAACAAGAGTATTCTCTGAATGTTGATTCCGATATGTGTTCTATGCTTATTTAGATTCCGGTGTTTCTTGTCTTTTGTGACTTGATAGACTTGATATGTTAGGCTTTGATAATTTTCTTTAGTATGAATGGGCTTCATTGTTACTACTTGTGTATTGAGTGTAGAACCCAACTTAGTCATTATGAGTTTTGGGGGTATGTTGAAAGATTTGATGAATATGGTGTTAGAAGATACCTTGAGATGTTCAATTAGTAGACTCCTATAAAGAAAAGTAGTATAACTCACCATGGTTTAGAATCATCAGGTGTGATGGAAGTGAAATCTTAGTGATGACTTGCTTTGACCTTAGAATTGAATGGAATGATGCTTAGAAGAGTCTGTATAGGCTTACTCCCAAGGGGGGTGTAACACTCCGCAACTAGTAGAGTAAGCTAGAGCTTGACGTTAGGGTTAGGGCCTTGAAAGTACCTTCCCGTACCTTAAAAATCATATGTTCGGGTTAGAACGTCAAGACATAAACCCCAAGGACCAACCTTGGGTCCTTGAGGAAAATACCGAGAAGGCTGCCATGCAGTGACCCACGGAGGGCACCTATGCCTTGTGGGTCAACCCACTCCCCGTAGGGGCAGCATGGGTGAGGCCTTTTTTTAATCTGCCTAAGGAAGTAGCCATAGGCAGGACCCACGCCTCGTGGATGGTTCCACTCCACGTGGCTTGCATTTGTAGGTCGAGCCACCCATTTCAAGTCCCAGTACCCCGGCCCACGCTTCACCAGTACAGGTCGTCGGTCCAACCACGGTCCGTAGGTGAGGGGGTCGTGGGTCACACCTGGAAGGAAGCTTTTGGGAATTAGTTGAGTGGTAGTTTAGGGTTTTCCATTTGAATTAACTATTAAGTGACGTCATGTTTTATTAGTTTAGACCAAGTATATAAGTGTTTTAATCCCTAAACTAAGTCATCAAATCATAACTACCCGATTTCCAAAAGTCAACCAACTCCCTCTCCAATATTTTTCTCTCAAGAACTCCTCAGAAGAAGAAGAAGGTGGAGTCTAGGGTTGAAGGGGCTGTCTTTCCTACTCAATTTCGTGAGGAATCTTTATAAGGTATGGTAGCTTTTCATCTATGGGTAGCCTTCACCTATAGAGTCCCTTCAAAACTAGATTTCAAAGCTTACAATTTTCCCAAAAAGCTAGGGTTTCACTCTCTAGATCATGGGTTCCTTTCCAAAACGTTTTCAATGGTTGATTTATGATGGATTATGATTGAATTGATGATTTATTATGAAATCACCCCAAGAACCCATGAATTCCCCTTATTACTAAATTGTGATCTCATGATATGAGTTGATTGATTATAGAAGCATGTGAATGGATTATGTTTATATTGATTGAGATAATTGAATCATGATATTATCCATATCTAATGTAGATATTCTAGATGTTTGGGTTGAATGTGATACATGGTCCTTGAAGGGCAAATCATGTGAATTCTACATGTTTATGAGAATTGTGCATAAGCTTATAATTCACTTAGAGAGTGAAGATCCTATGACTATGGTGTAATTGTGATATTATTGAAAAATCATTCTCCCTATACCCTTACACATGACTATGCATGAAATGTCTATGACTATGATGATGTTGTTGTGTTGATTGAAAGGTTATACTCATGAACACACTATGAACATGATGTGAAAGTTTTACTCACATAATGGTGATTCTAAGGTTGGAAGGTTATTCTCACTTCTTGAATCTATGAGCTATATCATGATATCATGTTGGATTGATTGTTAGTGCATTCTTCCATAAACATGAATGTAAGTCAAGACTTAACATGAACTTAAAGGGAATTATGCTTAGCACCGAGTGGATATGACAATGAGATGAAAGATTTTACGTTAGTTAGTCCGGCTTTCCAAATGGGTTCCTTCTACGCCAGTTAGTCCGGGTTCCCAAAACAGATATCTCATGAGATGGAAACCTTTTACCTCAGTTATTCCAGGTTTCTAGAAGCAATCTCCCTATCCCGTAACTATGTGCCCACATAGGTCTTTAATTAGTGGATCCAACTAAGCTATCAAACATGAGTTCTACCTTAGGCAAGTATTACACCTCTTTTCGGTGTGGGGGAATGACTGATATTTGTGTAATCAAGAAACAACTTCCGATGCAAGTGTCTACGATCGTACAATAGTTTAGTAACCTAACCAAGGGTTGGGATCGTTCCCAAGAGAGTGGTTTTGAGAATTAATAGAAAAATAAAACTTAGTTCTAACTAGTCGTAGCTAAAGTCATTAACGATTAAAAATACTGTAAATTAAAGGGGGACACAAAAGTATAAATTAACAATGGGGGATTTTCTCACTTGTAAGTAGAAACAACAAAATACATGAGGGTTCCTAAATAATGAGAGGGGATCCGTGGGATGTGACGGGAATACGGGTTAAGCTAGATTATTGGGTACATGTTTTCGATAGAAGATTCATAGAACAATTGTGACTAGGCAAGACTTTAAGGGGGATAAGCTCTCTCTCGAGCAACTTACCGCATTTCAAATGCGTTCCTCTCGGACAACCACTTGCCGCATGAAGGCTAGCCTGCGCCTTAACCCACTCACTCTTTCGAGCTGAGTGTGTGGACATGGGACTAGGGTTCAGTCTCTCGAGTTGAACCTCATGTCGACCCACTCACACTGGCCATCAATTTAGTAGTTTTAGTTTTACGACCTCTCTCTCGAGCAAGCCGAAAACACATAAATAAACTTGTATTTGCAACTACAAATTCATTAATTTCATCCACAACTACTAAACGAAATCACAATTAAACTACGATTAAACTATTAGCAAGCAAGACCCAACAATTATCTTAACCCCTATTCGCTAAACCACACCCCAAGAATCGGGGTTTTTTGTCACACATGTATAAGAGATAGAAATTTATACCAAATTGAGGTTGCATTCAACTGGGTATGAAGATTTAAATCTTGATACAGGCCAAAAGTGAAGAATCCAAGAGACCCAAACCCAAATCTTGAAGATGAAACCCTTTGGATCTTCAAGTCTTCAAAACCCTCTCAAGCTTAGAGCAAAAATATCAAAAAGTACTATTCTATATGAAAATTATAATAATTGTTCCACCCTTAAAACTACAACTCTAACTAGTATTTATAGCTTTCACAGATTTGTGCGGCAACGGATCATTCGGCGTCGTTAGTCAGAATCACTGATCAACTCGGCGATTCGCCCTTTGGTGTAGTTCATCGCTGTCTTGCACCAACTTTCAGCATCGTCGTGCTGTGGGTCATTGGGCGACATGGTACTGCTTCACGGAACTTCTCGGCGATGCACCGACTGCTCCCTTTTTCTACTGACTTGATCCTTTCCATCAGGGCTTAGCACAATGGAACAAAAGGCGATGTAACACCCTTCGGTGATTCGCCCAGTGGACTCCGCGATCCTCAGGCCTTCATTTCTTCGTTCTTTTCAGCCTTTTCGTTCCTTTTTGCGACGTAGTGTCTATGCTTTCCTTCAAACTTCAAATACCTGAAACTTAAGGGTTTTCATCAGATATTGAGATAAAATAAGCATTTGAGGACACAATTTCTATTAAAATATAGCCCTAAATGAGTCCAATTTGTGGACTCATCAACACCCCCAACTTAAACTTTTGCTTGTCCTAAAACAAAACTCAAGTTCAGCAGTTCAACAGGGATATCTGAAACAGTGCTACACAGGACTCAATTATGAATGTACACAACACGACTCAATTTACTTATGCAAGGATCAATTGTGTACTCAAAGATTCAAGTTGTGACACATCATTACCAAAGATTCTCATGCTCGCAATACTTGCTTCAAATGCAAGTTCAAGCTCAACAAAAGACTTTGAATGCCCTCACAGAAATGATGATTCCATTTTCACACACAAAGGTATAATCAATTTAAAGTTCAGGAATCAGATATAACATTCACACTCACAAAGATGAACACAATACATGATTTCACCCATAGGTTTTCCCATATTTACCTATCAACATTTGTTTCGACTTTCTCAAGATCATAAAGGACTTAACAAGGCTTGTAAAGGGGCTGAGTGCAAATGTATGGTCATTTAGCCTTAGTGACTTTCATCCTCATGAAATGTGGTGCTCACAACACTTCATTTCCTTTTCCTTCATCATTTTCTTTAGTGCATCATAGGTCATCATATTATTTGCTTCCCATGGATTGTTCAGAACCCTTTTTGTTTGGTACTTTATTCCACAACTTTCTTTTTTATTCTTTTCTTTTATTTTTCTCTTTTTTTTATATATGGAGGGCTTCCATTTTTCTCAACACCATGGGTTAAAGGAGACTTTCCTTGCACTCTTTGACTTTCACTTTTCTTTTCACCACACCCCCAACTTAGGCTTTTTGCCTAAGTTGGCTATTCAATTAATCACAATTCAAGAGGATTATAGGTAATGGACTAAGAAAGGTCTAGTTTTCATCAAGTTTCGTCCAAAGAAAGGTAAGGCTCACAGGGTGTTCAAGAGAGAATCACATGCTCACAAGGTAGGTCACAAAACAGGTATATGTCAAATTGGTTCACACTCTTCAAAGTTGCCTAAGATCATATCAAGAGAAAGTCTTACTTAGTCAACCAGACTAACATGGCAAATTCTAGGTGTTGTCATGCATGGTTCCAGGTAAGCTTATCACGCAAGGCATCGACACTTAAGTCAAACAAGACTCCACACTTTTACTAATGTGCAACGGTCATCACAAGAGAATCGATTTGATAAATGGCTAATCAAAACGAGATGCAAAGAGTTCACATATTATCTACGCAACTTCATTTGGCCTCATCGTAGCCGTACATTCATGTTCGTTTGATTGTAAGCACTATTCAAGTAATCAGTATTGATCGAAACCGAGATACATATTTGCCAAGGAACAGCCACATTCAACAACATATAAAGGGTGGCGAAAATTTGCGAAAATTTCAAAAAAATTTGGAACGGTCAAAATCATTTTGCAATTTAAATAAAAGGAGCCACAAGCTCAAACATCCACAGAAAAGTAGTATTAACACAATTTTAAAATAGAACGGCCCAAATATATACACAAAACATGAACAAAAGTAGCACACAAAAGGTGTGAGACTCACCTCACCACAAACAAAAGCATTTTTCCTCAAATATGAATGAAAGTATCCAGCAAGTCAATTAAAGAAAGATAGAGAGGGAGGTAAAGAGGGATCCTGTCTACATAGTCACTCCATCTATCTGGGCATCAGTACCCAGAGTGACCCCCAGAAGGACCAACTCCACTAGATCCAGCAACAGGGGCTAAGGAAGCTGTCTCGGTCAGTTCTTCATCTGTAGCTCCCTCAGTCTCCTCATGCATCTCTTAATTAGTCTCTGCTTCTGACTCAGGATCGACTATCAGCTCCACTCTATCCCGATGTCCAGTGGTGGTCTGAGGCACCTTAGGCACATCTAGAATTCCACTGTTCCAAAGACCATGGACACATCGGTGGACTTCAGGTGGTCTACATCTTTTCACAGCGCAGCAATGGCAACTTTTAAAGTTGTGACCACCTTTATGGGCCCTTGGTTGTGCTCACACACCACTATCCTGGCCGCTAGGGCATCAATGGTAGTGCTCAAAGGTGTCACAACATCAGTTAGGGTAATGTGGATCATGCCTAGAACAGGGGCCTCTAGATTGGCAAGCCGACGATCAGCAGAAAGGGCCAGCTGTCCCATCCGGAGTAGGAAAACCTGGGTGAGTGGAGGCCGAGAAACATCAGCAACAATAGTGGGTCTGGGAGACCGTGCAGCAGCAGAAGAGCGTGAAGTGTCAGAGGGACTAGCCATGGCAATGGATATACCTAATGGCCCAGGGGTCGGAGTAGACAGAGATGCCTCTGCAAGTGATGATTTTGTGTTTACTAACTCCACCGATGCTATCTTCTTCCTTTTTGCTTGATCCTTAAGGTACTCGGCTTCGATACTCTGGATATCAGTGGAGGATGTGGGAATTACCTCCACATCTTTCTTTGCATCTCTAGGGACTCGAGCTTGTTTACACAGCTCAGTGATCAATACCGGGAAGAGAAGTGAGGTCAGGTGCTGCCTTGCACGCCTAAGCATCTCTGATGCAATGATTCATCCAAAGTTTAGCGTTGTTCCCTTAAGGAGACAACCTAGGGAGGCTGCTTTTGCGTGGCGAAGGATAGATTCATTCTGTGAAGGCATAATCGTGCTACTGATGAAGCCAAACCTATATCTTGTTGCCACATTTAAGTCCTTCTTTTCGATAACTGCCTCAGTCTCAAGCCACTTTGGTGTACCATCGGATATCAATGGGGCAAACCATGCTTCATACTTTCCAGTGACGTTTTTTTTATCATGATTTGACTGTTGTCCTCGAGTGTCGCGGTGCAACCCAGAAAAACATTTATAGCAGGAGGGTCGCAGTGCACTTTCTTTCCCCTGACAACTACATAGTCAACCGGTTCAAATTTGGCTGCCGGTTTCTTTCCATGTGGTATCAATGCACTGTAGAGCTCTCTGACCCAGCTTGAAACATACGGGCCACGGGTCTTTGTGAAAATCTGGAAGATGCAATTTCAGACATCTCATAATAACTGGATACTTATCAATCACTACATCCGTGAATAAACGTTTTTCTTCAAGAATTGTCCTTAATCCTTCCATCTTCAATCTGTTCATTAACTTGGGAAGAGGACCCTGTATTGGCGATGCCAACACTATTGCTTGTTCTAGGACTGGGGAAATAGGAGTGGTCAGCGGAGGCTTCCGGATCCTAGATGGATCATTCAACTTTTTAGATCTTAACTCAGCTCTCTGTGCCATCAGCTCATCATCATCAGAGGTTGTGCTTTGGATTTCTTGTTGTTCATCATTACTCCCAGAAGGAGTGAGATAAGTGTCATAAATCCCCTTGCTGTCAGAGTTGTTCTCTGGTGATGTCGGTGCCTTGCTCTTTTTTCTCCCCTTTTTACCAATTGAGGAAGGCTTTGCAGCCCTGCCTTTTGATACAGCTGCACCTTCATTGATTTTAATCCCTTTGCCATTATTTCGGGGTGGCATGTTTCTACCTGGGACTTTGGGTCTGGCCATGTCTGCAATACATTGAGATAAAGTTAGCAACTATTTGCGTAAGAATATAAAAAATTTACTACAGTCAGATTCACCGAGCAAGTCGGTGAGTCGCCAATGACTCTCGGCGAACATGGGTTAGCTTGCCGAAAGTTCCATGCTCACAAGGGTTTAGAGGTACAGAACCAAACATTATGTACAACATGAAATCAAAGGCGAGGTAGGGTCTTCCGACGAATCGCCAAGTGATTCAGCGAGCTTGACTCAGCACGCCAAATAGTGTAAATTTATCAGAAAGGCACAATACACGACATAGGATAAAATTACTTGCAATGATAGTATAAATATCACAATTACATACAGGGTTTGGAGAACCAACCTTTTAGGTAGATTAAGTCAAGATTGTGATGCTAGGCAACATATTAGTACATAGCCAAGCATTGCTAAAGTAGCTAAAATACTCACAAGATGCAAAAGTTTTGAAAATACTAAGTGTGTGCGATTTTGCGAATATCGAGAGTGAGAGAAATGAAAAAAAAGTTGAAAGTCAAAACCCGTGGCTTTATAAAAACCATGCAGATCACACCCATTCGGCGACATTAGTTGAATTCGCTCCACTACTCGACAATCCGTCGAGTGTTTATCTACCTCATCGAGTTTTACAGGATCCTCAGTCAAGGTGAGGACCCAAACGGCGGTCTTTGTCGGGGTCACTGATATAGTCGGCGATCCGCCAATTGGACTTGTGTAATCCATCCCGTACTTTTCACAAACTTTTCATGCCCAATCCTACAAAATCAACAAACCTTTCTTTCAAAAATAACAAATTACAAACATTTAAGGGTTTTGGGTTGCCTCCCAAACAGCGCCTTAGTTAACGTCGTGGCACGACACAAGTTAACACTTATACTCTAATGGTGAGGTTTGCCTCAGCTTCATCAGGCAATCCTTCTTTAAAATCCAGATAGAGCTCAGTCAGCACTTTATCCATTTGAGAACCTAGTAGTTGAATGAGCATAGCATGGGAGGTCGTCATCTGGTTCAACATTGATACATTCTCCCTGAGCTCCTCCCGTACCCTATGTTGCTCATTGGATTTCTGGAGTAGAAGTGTGAGCATTTATTTGTCTGTCCATCCTCCCTGTTCTTAATTCTCCTTCGTTCATGAGGAGGAACGTAGCTCTCTTTCTTGTTGCACTGGACTTCAAGATCCTCAATTTTCTTTGTCAGCTCATCTAACTGAGTTAGCAGGCTCACTAAGTTGAAATCTCTCCTTTTCATTTCCTGATCTGGCTCAGTTAAGTTGTCTAGAAATTTGGCTACTTCCACATAGGTTTGTCGTGCAACACTACTCGAGGCAATTTGATCAGCCATTATTCTGTTTCCTAGACTAAGACTTCGGTAGAAAGATTCCAAAATGACTCTTTCGGGGATTCTGAGAGTAATGCATTGACCCAGAAGTGCTTTGAACCTCAGCCATGCCTCATGAAGCTGTTCGCCTTCCGATTGCCTAAAAGTTAGGATCATATCTCAGAACATCAGCACTTCTCATGACGGGAACTCTATTCACTTGCAAGTACTGCTCGATATGTTCAACTTCCCTACTTCAAAACTATAACAATCAAAACAAAACTAAAAATTAAGTTAGTAAAACTACAACTAAGAAGAACAAAAATTCTACTAATATAAGAATTCTCAAATAACACCACTCCCCGGCAGCGGCACCATTTTGATGTTTGCTAATCAAGATACAACTTTCGATGCAAGTGTCTACGATCGTACAATAGTTTAGTAACCCAACCAAGGGTTGGGATAGTTCCCAAGAGAGTGGTTTTGAGAATTAATAGAAAAATAAAACTTAGTTCTAACTAGTCGTGGCTAAAGACATTAATGATTAAAAATATTGTAAATTAAAGGGGGACACAAGAGTGTCAATTAACAATGGGGGGTTTTGTCACTAGTAAGTAAAAATAGCAAAATAAACGAGGGTTTCTAAGTAATGAGAGGGGATCCTTGTGATGTGACGGTAATACGGGTTAAGCTAGATTATTGGGTACATGATTTCGATAAAAGATTCATAGAATAATTGTGACTAGGCTAGACTTTAAGGGGGATAAGCTCTCTCTCGAGAAACTTACACCATTTCAAATGCGTTCCTCTTGGACACCCACTTGCCGCATGAAGGCCAGGCTACGCCTTAACCCACTCACTCTCTCGAGCTAAGTGTGTGGACATGGGACCAGGGTTCACTCTCTCAAGCTGAACCTCATGTCGATCTACTCGCACTGGCCATCAATTTAGTAGTCTTAGTTTTAGGACCTCTCTCTCTCGCAAGCCGAAAACACATAAATAAACTTGTATTTGCAGCTAAAAATTCATTAATTTCATCCACAACTACTAAACGAAATCACAATTAAACTACGATTAAACTATAAGCAAGCAAGATCCAATGATTATCTTAATCCATATTCGCTAACTCACACCCCAAGAATTGAGGTTTTTAGTCACACATGTATAAGAGATATAAATTTATACCAAATTGAGCTTGCATTCAACTGGGTAAGAAGATTTAAGTCTTGATACAATCCAAAAGTAAAGAATCCGAGAGACCCAAACCCAAACTTGAAGATGAAACCCTTTGGATCTTCAAGTCTTCAAAACCCTCTCAAGCTTAGACAAAAAAAATATCAAAAAGTACTATTCTATATGAAAATTATAATAATGGTTCCACCCTTAAAACTACAAAACAAACAAGTATTTATAGTTTTCAAAGATTTGTGTTGCAACGGATCATTCGGCGTTGTTAGTCAGAATCGCCGATCAACTCGGCGATTCATCCTTTGGTGTAGTTCATCGTTGTCTTGCACCAACCTTCAGAATCGTCGTGCTCTGGGTCATTGGGAGACATGGTATTGCTTTACGGAACTTCTCGGCGATGCGTCGACTGCTCTCTTTTTCCGCTGACTTGATCTTTTCCTTCAGGGCTCAGCACACTGGAGCAAAAGGCAAAGTAAGACCCTTCGGAAATTTGCAAGTGGACTCAGTGATCCTCAGGCCTTCATTTCTTCGTTCTTTTCAGCCTTTTCATTCTTTTTTGCGACGTAGTGGCCATGCTTTCGTTCAAACTTCAAATACCTGAAACTTAAGGGTTTTCATCAGATATTGAGATAAAATAAGTTGTTGAGGACACAATTTCTATTGAAATATAGCCCTAAAGAGTCCAATTTGTGGACTCATCAATGACACCGGATTCCATGTAGCTCACATGGTCTATGTCGGTTAAGGCTATTTCCCTACATGAAAAGAATATGAATTATGACAAGAACATGAACATGAACTATACTTATGAATTCTTAAGTAGCTCTACTTAGTGTGAGTGGGGTTATGTGACTTCATTTATACAATGCACAAGTAGGCTTTGAAAGGGGTTATGGTGTAGTTCTCTTATGCTATGAAGATATATGAATTTATGCATGTATGATATGGATTATTGCTATGAGTGGCTTTCCTTGTTACAAGTTAATGAACATGAATGGTTCCTTGTTTATGGGATCTTATCTATACATTGCACAAGTATAGCTTAGGGTTGCTTATGAGATGGTTTGACTTATGTATTTACACTAAGGTGCATGATGACTTCTAAAGTTGATGAAGTGCATGGTTTCAACTAAAATGTCCCTTTTAGCATGTTTTTTAAGGATTTTGTGCATGACTATCATACTTAGTGCATTTTTGTACTTACCCATATTTTCTACATTTTTCTATAAGTGTAGGGCCCGGTTGTTGAGGTGTGCTTCCTTATTGATCAAAGCTTGGATAGACTATTCTCCACGCTTTTGGTGCGTCCTCATGGTTCGAGGACGAGAGTTGTTCATTTCTAGTTTCTTCCTTACATTCTCTTTTGAAACAATGTTGTAAAGGGTAGTGACCCTTATTGATACTCGATTGTATTAAATGGTTATTGAGACAATGCCTAGACTTCCATTTGACTTTTATGAAAGAATTTGATTGTGAAAAGTTTTAATTCTGCATCATTTCTATTACTTATGTTTATGATATGCTAAGGGCTTGTATAAGACCACTTCGGGGTCAAGTTCGCCATGTTTCATCTAGGGGTTACCCTTGGTCGTGACAAACTTGGTATCAGACCATAAGGTTTAGAATGATTCTAGGATGATGCCTCATATGCCACGTCTAGTAGAGTCTTGTTCATGGGTGTGAAGCGCACCACACTCATGAGTGAGAGGCTATAAGATGTTTAGGAAATTTCACTTCTTTCATTACTCTTTAATCGTGCCTTAGTGTTTTAACTCTATGAAGTCCTTTTCCTAACCCTTCTCTTGTGTCTTCAGGATATGAATACACGAAGGGTTAGCACAAGAAGGATGGAAGAGGAGAATGTGAATGAGGGAGTTCCTCCCCAAGATCCCCAAGATCCTCAAGCTCCTATTGATACGGGGCCTATGACAAATGTGGAAATAAGGTCGGCTCTCCAAGTATTGACCCAAGCCATGACGGCCCAAGTCAATAGAGATACTAGGACTCATGCGAACCCTAATATGAATACCGTGGCTTCTATATTGAGGGATTTTACGAGAATGAACCGTCCCATGTTTCTTGTTTCCAAAGTGGGAGAGGACCCTCAAGAATTTGTGGAAGAGGTTTACAAGATAATTGATGCCATGGGGGTGACTTAGGTAAAGAAAGTGGAGCTAGCCGCTTATCAATTGAACGGTGTGGCCCAAGTGTGGTATACACAGTGGAAGAGTAATATGCCGACAGGAGCGGGTCCCATAGATTTGGAAGTGTTCAAGAAGGTATTCCTTGATAGGTTCTTTCCCCGAGAGATGAGGGAAGTTAAGATGGAAGAATTTATCAACCTTCATCAAGGAGGTATGAGTGTTCAAGAATATTCTCTAAAGTTTACCAAATTGTCCAAGTATACTCCGGCTATGGTGGCGGATCCAAGGGATGAGATGAGTAGGTATGTGACGGGTGTGTCCAAGGTGGTAAGAAAAGAATGTCATACGGAAATACTCCTTCATGATATGGATATCTCGCGTCTTATGGTGTATGCCCAACAAAGGGAAGATGAGAAACTCCAAGGCAATAACAGAGAGGTGAAGAGAGCAAGGACCGATGATTGGAATTCTTCCAAGGGTAAATCCAAAGGTCCAGGTCGACCAAGGTTCAAGAGAAGGTTCTCCAACCAAGGCTTCTCTAGTGCTCCAAGGGTCAATAAACATAGGGTGTCTAACCCTATGCCTCAAGGAGGCAATAGTGGTGGATCCTCTATGGTGAGGCCTACTTGTGCCAAGTACGGAAATAAACATGATGGTAAGTGCCTAGTTAGCACGGATGGTTGTTAAAGTTGTGGGAGAAATAGTTATATGATGAGAGATTGTCCCATGCTTAAGGCTCAAGGAAGAGAGGGCAAGCAAGTCCCTCCTAGCGGTTCAAATTCTAATTCTCCCAAAAGGAACCGCTTCTATGCTCTTCAATCCCGAGGTGACCAAGAGAGCTCTCCGGATGTGGTGACCGGTATGTTACAAGTCTTTTCTATTGATGTATATGCACTGTTAGATCCAAATGCCACTTTGTCCTTTGTAACACCTTTTGTGGTCATGATATTTGAAATACTCCCCAAAGTGTTAATAGAGCCTTTTTTAGTTTCTACCCTGGTTGGTAACTCGGTGGTGGCAAAAAAAGTCTATAGGAGTTGTCCTATTTCTTTGTCCCATAAGATTACCTTGGTGGATTTGGTGGAGTTAGACATGTTAGATTTTGATGTGATTTTGGGTATGAATTGGTTGCATGCATGTTATGCCTCTATTAATTGTAGGACTCGGGTAGTAAAATTTGAATATCCAAATGAGTCTATTTTAGAGTGGAAGGGGGGAAATTCTACCCCTAGAGGTCAATTTGTCTCTTGCCTCAAAGCTAGGAAAATGATCTCCGAAGGGTGTATTTACCATCTTGTAAGGGTTATGGATGTTGAATCTGAAACCCCTCCTCTAAAGTCGGTTCCGGTAGTGAATGAGTTTCCTGAAGCTTTTCCCGATGATTTGCCTAGTATTCCTCCCGAGCGGGAAATAGACTTTGGCATTGATCTTCTACCAGATACGCAACATATCTCTATTCCTCCTTATAGAATGGCTTCGGCCGAGTTGAAAGAGTTCCAGGAACAACTAAAGGATTTTCTAGACAAGAGTTTTATTCAACCGAGTATCTCTCCATGGGGTGCTCCGGTATTGTTTGTTAGAAAGAAGGATGGGTCCCTTAGAATGTGCATTGACTATCGTCAATTGAACAAAGTGACCATAAAGAATAAATATCACTTCCAAGAATTGACGACTTGTTTGATCAACTTCAAGGGGCTACCTATTTCTCTAAAATTGATCTTCGTTCGGGTTATCACTAACTAAGGGTGAGAGGGAATGATATACCCAAGATGGCTTTACGAACTAGGTATGGACATTATGAATTCCTTGTGATGTCATTTGGCCTAACTAATGCCCCGGTGGCATTCACGGACCTAATGAATAGGGTGTTTAGACACTACCTTGATATGTTTGTGATCGTGTTTATCGATGATATTTTGATTTATTCAAGAAGTGAAAATGAACATATGGACCATTTGAGGATTGTATTGCAAGTCCTTAAAGACCACCAATTATATGTGAAGTTTAGCAAATGTGAGTTTTTGCTAAGGTTTGTAGCCTTCCTTGGTCATATTGTGTCGAGCAAGGGTATTGAGGTAGATCCTAAGAAGATGGATGCGGTCAAGAGTTGGACTAGACCTCTAACTCCTACCGATATTAGAAGCATTTTGGGTTTGGGCAGTTACTATAAAAGGTTTGTTGAGGTTTTTTCCTCCATTGCTTCTCCGTTGACGGCTTTGACTCAAAAGAAAGCTAAGTTTGTGTGGTCGGAAGCTTGTGAGAAAAGCTTCCAAAAGTTGAAAGATAAACTCACTTCTGCTCCGGTGTTGACCTTACTGTAGGGTACCGATGGGTTTGTTGTATATTGTGATGCATCTAGAGTGGGATTGGGATGCGTGCTTATGCTACATGGTAAAGTGATTGCCTATGCTTCAAGGCAACTCAAGGTCCATGAAAAGAATTATCCTGTCACGACCCAAGCCTAGGGCCTAGACGTGACATGGCGAATGAGGAACCCCAAACAAGCCTCTCAAACTTGTCATCACACTTCATCGGTCGCGGAAGTACATTTAACATTAATTAACGAGATATAGGGACTAAGGGCAAACCATTTCAAAATGACATCATAGAACAAGAGTCAAGCTCATTTACAAAATACTTGTCCAACGCACACCTCTACATACATAGATAGGACGGGGCCATGACATTCTACCGGCTCCCCTCATAGTCAAAATA
>JAJOOD010002992.1:0-88016 GCA_029582525.1 Solanum tacnaense
TGGACTAGCAAGTATAATTCATGAACTAGGATAAATTTACACACGCTAGGGTTCTGAGTTCTATGCAAGGAATTATGCTAAATTGTCAAGAGACAAGTTATTTAGATCAAAGGAACCATAATCACAATAAATTTTGAAAATCTAGAAACCCTAGGTTTGAATAGTTTATGAGTATTTAAAGAACTAATTGAATTCTAGGGACGTAATGGATGAAAGAAACTCACTAGTGAAATCCCACATACCTGGTGACGAAATCTACGGAGAAATTCTTTGGATTTTGGGGCTGAACTTTGAAGAATACTGCTGCTTGTTCTTGAAAGAAACTAGCGCCTCTTTCTCTTCTTTTCGTTCTGACTTGGAGATGATTTTGGAAGAATGAGGGTTCTGGGTATGCCTGACTTGATTATTAGGCTTAGACTGAGTAAAACGATGTAGTTTAGGCATCAAACGACGTAGTTTAAGTGCCCCAACGCATAGAGAAAGGACAAAAATGACCCTGACTTAAAGCTGATAAAGTGCCACTCATGAGGGGACTGACGGGCAGTCGTTTGAACCACTGCCCGTCAACTGGGTCGTGGGTCGTGGCCTGCCTGACAGGGCTTCACAAAAATGAGCACAACTTTTTACTCCGAGCTTGGATTTTAGCAAACTTGGTGGCGTTGGAAAGAAGATTCAATTATCTTTAATTTGATAGATCATAGGCCACATAATTCCTTTTTTCCTAAAAGATATGACTGTTTGAAGTTGACCCAAAAGTCATTTCCCTCTAAATAGTTGCTGACCCTCACCTACAGCCAGACCAACGGTCCGTAGGTCCAACCACGAACCTTACTGATCGGCCGTGGGTGGGATCAAAGTTTCCTAAGTTTGGAACCCAACAACGGGACCCCACCTAAGGTTCGTGGTCTGACACACGGTCCATCGGTGGCTTCCGTTGGTTCTGACACCAGATCCTAGAAAGCTGCATTTTTCCATCTTCTCGAATCAGAGGTGTTACAAATAATTAAGCATATGTTCATTGAATTATATAATGTAATGAAACTATGGAAGGAACTAGGGGTAATATATACTATAAATCAATTCATCTATAATTAAGAAACTGACTGGTTAACTCTACTAAAAAGACTAAACATACCCATCAAACACTCCTTAAATTGGCAAGATGTTTTTCCGTTCTCTATGTGAAATGTATGGCTGGCAAGAAATGAAAATTACCATAAAAACATTCGGAGAAATATTCGTTCTAGAAAGGCTCTTGACCAATCTGTTGAATTCCTTGCTCTCATGAATTAACTTGTATGAACAAAATAAGTTAATAATAAGGTCACTTACTTTACCCCAACACGGCTACAAACTCAATAGCGATGGCTCCTCGTCAGGCAACCCCGGCCGTAGCAAGAGGACTGGTACCTCTGCAGATCGACATCGATTGCAAAAATATTATTACTTTCATTATGATAGATCACCCCTCTTATGAGAATATTTAATATGACTGTAGAGATCTACTCCGACGACCACAATTTTAGGGATACAAATTAGGTGAACTCTTTTTGTTAGGCTTATAAAGCCAACTTTTACCCAAATTGTATGTATTAGTACTAATCTTAACTTACCCCCTCCTCTGAACACCACTAGTGGGTTGGATAGAATTTTAATTATAATCAAATCGATTCTTAAATTTTTAAAACTAAATAAAATAAAAACCAATGATTTTGTTCTTATTGATTTTATTCGATTTATGCTTAGCTAATGATAATTGATGATAGTAAAGCAATAAAAACATGAGATAACTATTAACTACTTCAAAATTAGTATTAACCAATAAACCACTATAAAGTTCACAGTAAGTCATACAACTATTGTTTAAAGCTATGCAACCCAAATCTAATCAAGACATAGACCATCTAAGATATATCCTCAAGTAACAGATTAATTGAAAGCACCAATTTGTTCAATATGTAACAATACGAGCATAAAACCATGGAAACAAGGTAACCACCAAGAGAATTGAAGATTAGAAAACAATAGCTTAACAGTGTTTTATCTTTGTCATATATTTTAAAGAAATATGGGTTTTACCATAGGTGTAAAATAAGTAGACTAAAAGAAAATTAATGATTAAAAGGTTTATATATATAAATTTAGATATATAATTTATCAGTTCGATTTCATTATCTCTTAATAGAATTAAAATCAAATCAAATAAAATGTTATCTATTTTTAAAATTTAAAAATCGAATTAAATCATATAAAATGTTATTTTATTTAATCGATTTGATTTGATTTTTCACCAAATGGTGAACAACCCTGCTTCTACATATGGGTATATCCACCCACACTCAAGATACTGTATAATGGATAAGAGATGAGTAAGTTATCTTGGAATTCCATATAATCAAGTAAGAGAAGAATATTCATGGTGGATTTTTCCAAAGATATCCTCCAATTTCTTTGAACCAAAAGATTCGTAAAAAAAAACTTTATCTTATTCCACAGCATATATTTTCATTAATGATGATTGAAGTGGTCATGGTTTGTTAAACGGGCCACTTAGCCAAAATGATTTATCTATGGAATAATTTCAAACACCTCAAGAGAGGTTTTACGCAATAATATTGATCTTCTGTGATTTACGATATTACGCTTATCTTCTTTATTTTAATTTTTCTATCCGTTTTTTAAATCTATTTAAAATAAATATAAATTAATTACGATTTGATAATTTTTTCCCTCTTATTAGTTTCTTTATATTGATCTATATTATTAAAAAACAATTTATTTACTGAATACTTTAAAAATAACTCAATATGGAGAAATGTGTATCTTTGTTTGGTGAAAAAACAACATATATATATATATATACTGAAATTCCTTAGATGCTTCCACCAAAAGAAGAACAGGACCGTCAATGCTTCTATTCCCATTTCTTAGTAAGTAAATTCCTTTCCCATTTCAATTTGGTTTGAGAAAGCGTGTTCTTCAATTATTCAGCTAAAGAAAAAGGAAATAATGCGCTTTATCCTAAAATTGAAGGACCAAAAGTGCAATTTATCAGAAAAAGAATCTCGCAAGAAACTTGACCAGCCTTGTATAAATAGGACATTACCCCCATCGGCTTTTGCACCAAATAGTTTCTTCATAAGCATTACTACCCTACACTTCTTCTCTTCCCAATCACATCCCTACAAAAAAAAAAAAATCAAAATGGCACCACAGAGAGATCTTGGTGAAATAAGTTTGGAAGGTTTTGCTCTAATTGATGAATACTTTGATAAAAATAGGATTAATAGACCTCCCACCACCGTGGAGGCACACCAGAGCTGCAACTATCGCTACGGTTTACCGGAATCTCTTGTTTACCGGATGATTCCCCCGACTGGAAGAGAAGCTATGATCACTGCTCCAACACCACCGGTGACGGCTTTAAATAGCTACAAGGCAGCTCAGTTGCATGATGGAATACGTCTCACTAAGAGACGCCAAAAGCCCATGGCTTACTGGTTGGTGCAACTTTTTATGTAGAAATTACTTAGTTAATTACGCTACCTACACATGTAAGTCCTGGTTTTGCTCTTAGTAGAATTTTGTAGCAAAACCATGCATGGTTATGTACGTATGTGTTGTATTCTCAATGTAATAAAAGCGCTTCTTGTATATGTATCTTTATAACTCTTTAACCTTATATATAAGGTGCACATATATACTAATTAGATGCATAAATATATTACTCTCCTATTTCAATTTATATGACATTTTTAAAAATAAATTATCCAGATTATATTTGGATCGTGTTGTATTAGCAAAAAAACAAGGAGCAGAGGGGGCTCGATCTAACCTCAATACAACACAAAAGCCAAGGGTGAAGCAATCACCCTAGAATCACCAGAAGGCTTACAAGAGAATACAGTGCCTTCTGGTTAAGCAAAAAAAGCAAACACACTAGCTTACAAAGAAATTGGCATTGTCATATTTGATCCTAAGGCTAGGCAATTTCCATTTATCCAAAAGAAAAAGCCTCTAACATGTCTAGGAAGATGAGCGAAGTCCTGAGTGAGTAGGCTTTGGGCAGAGAAAGAAGTCATCTTGGCAAGATCGTCCGCAAGTTGGTTCCCTTCTCTAAAACAATGGCTCACATGAATTCTAACTCTGTTCTTGATGATGTTAATAGTATTAATAACTTATTTTAGCTTCAGATTTGTGCCCGAGTTATTGATTAGCATCTTGGCTATGATCATTGAATCAAGCTCAAAATCAGCGTACCCATATTGGTAGCACCATTTTACACCAAACTAAGCTACCAAAGACTCAGCCATGTTACTATTATTACAGTTGACAGAAATGGAGAAAGCCATGATCAAGTCTCCCTAGTCCCTGACTATCTTTTATAGTTCTCCCAATGCCAGCCTTTCTAGTTTCATGCAAATAGCTACTATCTGCATTATTTTTTATAGAGCTAACTAGTGGAGAACTCCATATGACTTGCTTCCATCTCTGATATGGTCTAAGTTTCTCCACTGTGTAACAAAAAGTTGGCCAGTGATTGATGTTTTGCAAATTTCCAGCTGTTTTTGCCAAAACAAATTTGATATTCCAAAAAACCTAATAACTCATCCTGTTGTGCAGGAAATATCTTGACCTCCATATTTGCACGCACACCATTGCTTCCATAATTCCCAACATATAATAGTAGGAGTGATCTTCAACAAAGTTTTATGGATAGTATTCTTTGTTATTCTTTTTGGTCAAATTTACAAAAATGAAACATTTTCTTATTTGAAAAATAGTTAACGACAATATCAATATTATTTTATCAATGTTGGGTATCATTTATTTGACAACAAGTCTACAAATGTACACTCTTGTAAATTTAGTTTTGAAAACATAGCAAAAATCTTTTCATATTTTTTAAACTTCGTAATAAATCAAACTACATTACATAAAAATCTCTAGGCTGAGACGTCTATGCTTAGACTACCATCCTTGTATATTTTATGTTTTGATGAATGACGAATACCTTTATGAGAACCAACTTCACTCACACATCGGATAGGTGATTTGCACAAAGCCAACTAGTAAAACACGTTCTGGCGACAAACCACTGTGGCTAGAAAAGATTAATTAAAAATTATATTCTCTCTCATCTTCTCTAACATTCATAAACGGCTAATAGAAGCAATGGAGCTGTCGGGAGGCCATCTATTATGACCCGAGACTACCCTTAGTCGTAATACAATGCTTAGAGTTATAAGTAATCCCAAACTAACACATGGACTAGCATGACACTAAGAAATACATACATAGAACTGAAATACGGATCTGGAAGCAAAATCTGAAATGGGTTTAATAAACTCAAAACATCAAGTATCTGAATAAACATAAGTTGAAGCTAATGTGACCGTTTGAAAGCCTCTATTAAGATGAATTGTTAGGACAAGACCCTAGCTAACTCTAACTGCCTGAAAACTAAAATAATACAATTGAATGGAATATAAAGGTTGTCCTCTATAGATGATGACTCACCAATAATGCTACTAAGCTGATCTGAAGCCGTACTAACCACAGTCTGAGTGCTGAACATCTGAATCTATATTATCAAACAATATAGCGCGAGAGTATGCTATCAATACTTTGAAGGTACTGAGTACGTAGGATATGGATGATAAACATAATAAATAGATATGTTGAATTTGGAATATTGTACTGAATAACATGAGATAATGCAATGACCAAGTGGTAAAACATGCAACTGGAATAACTGACAAGGGCATGAAACATCTAAGAGTGAACTGTGGGACATACTATAAACCTACATATAACCATGTGAGCTACAAAATAGAGTTTGATGTATAATCCCCATCAAATGCCCAATATACCTTATCGGGATATAAATGTTGATATGAGTTAATGCAGTACCACTAAGTTACTGTCTATAAAATACTAAAATGTCTGTCATGGTATGACGGATGATCCTTAATTATAATCCTACAATGATAAGTAGTTTTAGAACATAGAGATTGCTACTAAAGGTCTCAATCATATCTGATGGGTGAACCTTCATCCCTAAATTCGCTCGGTGCTAATTAGTGATTCTCCCAACTGAATGTAAGCTAATAAACTGAATAATACTATATATACTGGATTTAACTTATAACTAAATAACTCATACAACATAATATTTGATACTATATTGGTAGACACTTTATTCGAAAACATCGTACATCATGAAGCAGATAACCTGATATTCATTCTAAAACAATATGATTGTAAGGCAATAAAAAAATTATATTCTTAGGATTCATGAAAATATTATTTAGAAGGATTGAATTTATGGATGAAATCACGTAATCAAACTGTTCAAGAAAAGACTGGGAAATATGATGAAGATTTTGCATTCATAAGAACCATAATTTTTATATAAATCATTATCTGAAAAACTGGGTTTTCTTTGGGACTCAATGGGTGACAGGATAACCATTTGTGAAATCTCACATACTTGAAGAAGAGTACACTAGGTTGAATCTTTAACTAGATCTTGAAATCGAAGAACCCAATCCTTGCTTGAGAAGAACGAGTTGTGGTTGTGTTCTTTTCTTGATTTTGATGCCAATAATGATAAAGTAGAGATTATTAGGCTCAAAAGACTTATTATAATTGTTATTGTACTGAACAAAAAAGAGATATTGGTCTTCTTTATTTTCTTAGTATTCACAAAAGAAGACAGCCAAACAAGGCCCTTATCTCATTAAGGGTAAAATTGTTAAAGAAGTGTCTTCTTTATTTCCTTAGTATAAATATTACTCTTTTTTTCATTTTTGTAGACTTAGAGTATGTTGAATATTAAAATTGAATGCTCTCAAATTGTAGTTGTTAATTTAGTGTTAGTTTAATTCCCTTAAGGAATTAGTGAGTAATTAGTGGTTACCTCTTAGAATTGCTAGTTAACTTCTTCTAGCTTAATTGATCATCGAGTTACCCTCTTTGTGGATTCAATTTGGTTTTCTCATTTGAGTTTGAGTTTGGGTTATTGTTGTTTGATCAGATTCAAATAAGAGGTCAAGGTATAAAGTCCATTGTTGCTCATAAATTCGATTAGATTTCGACAATTTCACATATGTTTTCTTATTTCTTTCAATTTTCTCTTCCATCCTTATCATGAAGTCTCCACCAAGTCTTCTCATATGTATGTCAAGTCGTACATTGCAAGAATTGATCTCTACATTCACCTATTTATAGTTGTTAAATAGAGGAGTTGTGATATAAACAAACTTCCCTCCGGTCAATCATATTTAAGTGACATAACATATTGGGCTTTGGCGAATTGGGCTTGTTATTTTGACACATGACATAATCCTATTAACTTGTTTGTTTGACTTGACATGCCATGTCATTGATACGTGACATCAAACTAGGCCTCTGGGATGAAAGACATTGAGCTTAGCAAACTAGGCTCATCTATTATAGCTCAAATCAATTAATTTAGACTTTAATCAAATTCATATTTATTGGACTTAAATAGTTAATCCAATTATATTAATCCATAATATTTATTTGAACTAATATATTCACTAATTTAATATAATTTGAATCATTTACTCCCTCCGTTTCACAAAAAGTGGCGTAGTTTGACTTGGCACGGGGTTTAAGAAAATAAAGAAGACTTTTGAATCTTGTGGCCCTAAATTAAAGTTATGTCAAATGTACAAAATTGCCCTTTAATCTTGTGGTCTTAAACATGTCACGTGGAAAGTTGAAAGTAAAATGTTACCAAAAAAGGAAAGGGGCCATTCTTTTTGAAACAGACTAAAAAGGAAAGGAGGCCATTCTTTTTGAAACGGAGGGAGTATATATTTATATTTAATAAATTTTAAATGATTACAGTATTACACCATATTATATGTTTTCACCAATTAAAAGTTCTTCTCAATATAATTCCTATACCCAACTTAATGTATATACCCGACCTAACTAACCCATTAAATCCATTTCCCTATACCATTTCCCTCGTCACTCTTTCATCTCAAACCTACATAGCTTGAAGACAACTTGAATGTTGTTACTTGTTTTCGTGAATATATCCTACATCTTTTCTCTCAATTTATATGACTACTTTCCTTTTCAGTCAGTTAAAAAGGAATGCGACATTCCTATATTAAGTAACAATTTAATTTTAGAATGTTCATTTTACCCTTAATGAATAAATGAATTTTTAGTCACACAAATATATATCACTTATTTTAGACCACAAATTTCAATTTTATTTTTCTTTCTTAAACTCCATATCGAGTCAAACTAACTCATAAAATGAAATGAATGGAATATATATATTGATGAATGAAGTGGTAAGGGTTTGTTAAACAAAATGGTTTATTTATTTGTTTTCTAAACAGTGTTTGGCTGAGTACTTTGGGCGCACCAGCAATAGTGAAGCTAGAAGTTCGCTTAAGAGGTGTCAGAATATAAAAGATAAAATCGTGTAGAAGGCAAGGATTGTCACTGCATAATATATATACATAATTTTTTTTATTCTAGCTACACAATGTAATTTTCCGACAAAGGGGTGTCGAACTACATGTGGCTCCGCCACCACGCACCGGGTGAACCCCCATTATTTAACCCCATATATATCAGAGATGTAAACCGCACTAGACAAGCTCTATGCGATAGATTCAACTCAGAAAACATTGAAAGGAATCGATTCTGAGTCATTCGTGTGAATGACCACCCTCCAAACCATCTGAGTCTTCCCGAATAACAACCCCAATTTTAAAGATGTTTCATTTTAGTAAACTAGACTTAGATGCTTCAAACCAATATAAGAATCAAGGCTAAATGGAATTTATACCCAAAAGAAAAAGAGGACCGCCAATGCTGCATCATTCTATCTGCATCTATTATTGGTACACCTAAAGGGTTACCAATTATATATCTAGTAAATGGAATATATACACTCTTCTCATTAATTTCAACTACAGACCAAATACTTGTCTTACAATACAGAATCAGGGCCGGTTCAATGCTTACAAATATAATAAAGAAGACTTTTTAAAATTTATGTCAAGTATATCAAAATATTATTTGATCTTGTGGTCTTAAGTATGTTACGTGGAAAACTAAAATTAACGTGTTGTCATTTTCAAGCATTAGAAAGAAACATATTAAAGTGAAATATAGTATCAAGTTATCAATTTTTTGAATCAAATTCTTAAGGAAACTAATACACTTTATCCTAAAATTGAAGAATCAAAAGTGCAATTTTATTTTTTTCTCTCCCAAGAATCTTGGCCAGCCTTGTATATAAAGGACATTCTTTGCATCATAAAACATCACCACAAAGTTTCTTCATTAAGATTACTACTACCAAACAAATGGAAGCACAGAGAGATGTTGCTAAAATAGGCTCAGAAGGGTTTGCTCTAATTGACAAATACTTCGGTAAAATCGAGACAATTTTTCTGGAAGCCAGAGCCGGTACAAGATTCTGGGTGACACAGCAGAGCTACCACTATCACTACTATTCGCCTCGCGTTTATCAGGCAATTCCTCCGATTAAAAAAAGAAGCTATCACTGCTCCAAGCACACCACCAGTGGCTTTAAATAGCTACGAGGCAGTTCAGTTGCATGATGGCATATATCTCGCCAATTATTCTAACCGACGCCAAATGCACATCGCTTATAATATATACTAGTTGGTACTGATTTTGCTCTTGGTATAATTTCACTACAAACAAATGTTCAATTTATTGGGGTTATTTTGTCAATTTATGATGGTTTAGGGATCCCACAAATTAAATTGTGGCAGCTTTTAAAAGCGCTACAATTACCCTTGCCACAAGCATATTTGTAGCGGTTTTAGTAAACCTCCACGACGTCCCCCACAAAATGACTTTTAAATTTGTGGAGGTTTTTGAGTATCAATTTGTGACGGTTTAGAACCTTTATAATATGATCTCAATATCTTAAAAATTAGATTTGTGTGGGTTTAAAAATGTCATAACATGAGATTAATATTTACATAATTTGATCTGTGGAGTTTTACAAAATTATTATTTTTATTTTAATAATTAATTTGCGATTTGATATACATCAAGCCTTCGAAATAATAAATAATTTTATTAAATAACACATTTAAAGCAAATCAAATTTCATTAAATAAATCTATATTAATAAGTTCCACAAATTCAAATTCATGTCAAATAAAAGTAATATAAACTTGTGTATAATAACTTCAACATTACAATTCTAAATCCTTTAAAATCCACACCAAATAAACATTAAAAAAACATCTATAGCATTTGCTTGGTGATTTAAGTTCAATATTTTTATTCAAAGTGAAATAAGTTCAATCTCCGCATCTGGCTGAAACAATGAAAACAATATACATAATTAGATAAATATATATTAATACATATCTTTCTACATCTTGATTAAAAAAATTAAAATTCAATTCATTTTAAAAGCAAATTCATATAAAACTTTGGTTTGACAAAAAACTATAAGATATGAAAGAAATTTACTTTAGTATTCTCTCATACACACTAATAATGTGAATAATAACTACTTCATGATTATTCCTACATACGAATAAACTAGATTAATGTTTTCCAAAATCATATATTGATGTTCATTCTATTTAACACGTTGGATCTATCATTTCTCACTTCTTTTAATTTATATGTCAGATTCCCTCCTTGACCTTATTTTTTTCCTTTTATTTACCAAAAAAAATTAACTACAACAATTTACCGTATTGAATAAGAATACATGATTTTAAAATTATATTGATATCAATCTCAATTTAATATGAAAACATCTTCTTTAATTTGTAATAGTCAAATCCAATGAAGAATAAAATGATTATACGATACTTAACTAAACAAAAATAAAATTGAGACTTACCAGAAATCAATCAAAGATTGGGTACAAATGACTTTACGATGTGGTGAGAATTTAAATAACTCCTGAAACAAATAAAAGCATCGAAGCATTAAGTTTAACAATTTGTATAATATAAGATGCCTATACATTAAATAAATAATATATTAATATTAATTTTAAATTCTAATATAAATTATCAAACTTATATAACAGAGAATTACCTTTATATTCAAATAATTATTTACACTCTATTTCACTTTGCAGAGCCTACAAATTTTTTTAGCAGAATCACAAAAAAAAAAATTGAACCAAAAAATGAATAGAGAAGAGGGGAGGGGTTACAGATAGAAAATGGGTTAAGGGAAAAAAGAAATGGTATTTTTGTGAGTGTGTGTGTGTTTGTCTTACGTGGGAAGGGTCATGGGTGGGAAAGAGGAGTGGTTGTTTGAGAGGTTTTAGGGGGAAATTATGGTTTTTACTTTTTTTAATATTTTGGAGGGAGAGATACATAAATTTTAATTAGGTTGTGTCCAAATAAAAGATAAAATAATATTTTTAGTGCATAAAACAAACTTTTAGTTTTAAATTTTTATTAACTAGTAATAACTATTAATTAAATGTTTCACCTTAAAAAATCAACGAGTATTATAAAAGCTCAAATACATTTAAAATACAAACAAAATTAAATATAAATGAATATGATTATTGATTTGGCATCCGAGTTTATATATATATATAATTTCTAAAAGTAATGAATTAAATAAAATTATGGGGATTGATAATCACCACAAACAATATTAAATTGTGGCAATTTTCTAACCTCCTTAATAAAACCAGCACAAATAGATTTATATTGTAGGAGTGACAATAAAACGTCACAAAATGAATTATTAGTGGGATTTCTAAAAACTCCCAAAAATTATCCGCCACAAATTGAGTTTTTTTTTGTAGTGATGTTGTCAAACCTTTTATTTTCCATCATTTAGTATCAATCAAAACTAATGATGGATTTATATTGAAATTTTCTCATTAAACATCTTATCTAAATAGATATCAAGAATTTGTCCAACTTTCATCATTGAATTACAGAAATTCACTAGGTTTGTAACAATTTACCTTTGATTTGTTAGTTCTATTTTTATTTTCTTTGTTCATTTTTTCCTTAAACCATTAAAAAAATCGTGAAGTTCTTTTATATTAAATATAAATTTTATGAGGTCACACTTTGTTGTTTGTTATGCAAATATAAAACTACTTTTAGAGTTTATTTTAGTACATTTCAAAGTAACAATGGTATCTGACTAAGGGTTTCACTTCAAGTTCTTAGTTAAATAATGAATTAGTCAATTCCTTTCTGTTTTGTTGTTAAAATTGATAGAAACATGATCACTTATATTATATTTCTGATATTATAAATTCTATTGTTTGTCGTCTTCCTGATAAAGTTAAAACATATAGAATTAGTTTGTGGGGGAGAAAGAGAGCAAGTTTGAGAAATTACAAGATTTTCTTTGTTCCTAATTAGTAGTTAATTATTGCATTATTTTATTTTCTGATAATTATGTCCTATCATATATTGTACCAAATTTATGATTTCCGATATGTTTACATTTTTTTTTTTGAGATAAACGTGCAACGCATTTTCCAAGAACTAGTTACAATATTAGTATAGATTGTCTATGAATACCTCATAAAGACTATTTCGAGCAAAAATAAAAGGATACCAGCAACTCTGAACATCAGGAAACCACCCATGTCTCAGAATCCCAATAGGCACCCTGCATACGATCTAAGTCAACGAAGAGAACTTCTACTATGATCTGTAGGGTACAAAAGAGTAGTATGAGTACCAAGAAGTGGTACTTAGTAGGCATTAGTCGACTGAGTTCAAAACACAATACAAGTATAAAAATAGTTAAGTAAGGAAAGTACAACACAAGTTACTAAACATGAGATATAAACTGATAGAACATGCAATACGAATGAAGATAAAAGATTCATACGGTAAAGAACCAGAGTCAAGTACGGAACTGGAGGAGCAATATAAGAACATACTCACAAGCAAAATTATTGTAACACCCTATATTTAGAGATGGGAAAATATTCACTTCTTAGTCGACTAGGCAATCCACCAAGTCAACTTGGCGATCCGCCAAGTGGAACCTCCTCGCCTTTTGGCTTGATCTATGATGTCTCGTATTCTGTAACTTTAGGCGAGCGAAGTCGTGCTCGCCATTCCAATAGGAGAGTCGCCGAAGTCGAATCCCTCAATGCCTAAGTTGACCTATCCCCAAGTCAACTTAATGTAAATTTAGGCGAGCTAAAGTCTTATTTGGCGAGTCACCAAGTGCCTTTTTAAGTTGGGGTCTTAGAAGTCTTTTCATATTTATTTTATTTCGATACTACATCATTTGGACCTTCATCTAAAGACCTATATAAGTATCCTACTCTAAAATTTCCCCAAATTAAGACCCATTCTCTCAAGATCTAAAAGAAAGCCTAAAGTCTTCCTCTCAAATATTTCTCTCTCTAGAACTTGAAGAAGAAGAAAGAGTTGGAGCTAGGATCAAGGTCAAGTCTCCATTCCTCAAAAATTTGTGGGTTTTTTAATCAAGGTATGATGGTGTTTCATCCATGGAATCCTTCCATCCATGGGGTTCCTAAGATTTCCACAATTGAGAAGATGAAATTTTCCAACTTGAGTTAGAGTTTCATCCAATGTTTTGGGTATTGATGAATGTTCATCCAATTGAGTGGATTATTATTGTTTATGATTGAATTGATAGGAATACATGTTTTTAAGATGAAATTACATGTACCTATGCCTAACCCATATCTAGAAAGTTGAAATTGATATAAATGAGTTTTATGCCATGAAAGGAGAATTTGTGGGTTTAGATGTATCCAATCTAGGATTGATGAGATACATTAGAATTGAAGCTTATATGATGAATCATGATTAGTTTTCTTTGAGATTTAAGCTTATGACATGATTATGATATTGAATTGCTTGAGATTGAACATATAGAATGACTACGATATATAGGGCTTTGAGAGTAAAGTTTATATTGTCAATTGTTGACTATTGATGTAATTGTTGTGGAAGGGTTAGTTCCCACATGAATTGCTTATGATTATTTATGTGAAAGGTTTGATCATATTGACTGATTTTTGGTTGAAAGGATTGCTTACCTAAACTGAATATAATGCTAATGACTAATAAATTAATTAGGCTAGAGGCGAGTACCCATGACCTCCAAATGAGATGGATATGAGGCGATTATCTGTAATCCATAAAGTAGGATAAAGAGGTGATTACCCTTATTCCTTAATGTTGAACAAGAGGCGACTCCCCATGTTCTTATGAAATGATTGGACAAGAGTTGTGTACCAATGATCCTTGTAAAATGACAAGAGGCGAATCTCATGTCACAAGATGTTTGAAAAGAGGTGAGTACCCATGATCCATATGTTCAGAATGACTAGAGGCGATGATGAGTCCATAAATTGGACTCATTTAGGGCTATATTTTAATAGAAATTGTGTCCTCAAATGCTTATTTTATCTCAATATCTGATGAAAACCCTTAAGTTTTAGGTATTTGAAGTTTGATGGAAAGCATGAACACTATGTCGCAAAAAGGTATAAAAGGGCTGAAAAGAACGAAGAAATGAAGGCCTGAGGATCGCCGAGTACACTTGACGAGTCGCCGAAGGATCGTACTTCACCTTTTGTTCCAGTGTTCTGAGCCCTGAAGGAATGGATCAAGTCGGCGAAAAAAGGGAGCAATCGGTGCATCGACGAGAAATTCCGCCAAGTAGTACCATATCGCCCAATGACCCAGAGAACGACGATGTTGAAGGCTGGTGCAAGACGGCGATGAACTATACCAAAGGGTGAATCGCCGAGTCCGACTAAAGAAGCCGAATGATCCGCTGCAGCACAAATCTGTGAAAACTATAAATACTAATTACAGTTGTAGTTTTAAGTGTGGAACATTTATTATAATTTTCATATAGAATAGTACT
The DNA here is from genome assembly GCA_029582525.1 of Solanum tacnaense. Classification (NCBI taxonomy): domain Eukaryota; kingdom Viridiplantae; phylum Streptophyta; class Magnoliopsida; order Solanales; family Solanaceae; genus Solanum; species Solanum tacnaense. The sequence continues at coordinate 14,905 of JAJOOD010002992.1, forward strand.
TTTTGATTCTTTTGCTCTAAGTTTGAGAAGGTTTTGAAGACTTGAAGATCCAAAGAGTTTCATCTTCAAGATTTTGATTTGGGTCTCTTGGATTCTTCAATTTTGGCATGTTTCAAGACTTAAATCTTCATACCCAGTTGAATGCGAGATCAATTTGGTATAAATTTCTATCTCTTATACATGTGTGGCAAAAATCCCAATTCTTGGGGTGTGATTTAGCAAATATGGGTTAAGATACATGTGTGGCAAAAAAACCCAATTCTTGTGGTGTGATTAAGCGAATATGGGTTAAGATAATTGTTGGGTCTTGTTTGCTGATAGTTTAATAGTAGTTTAATTGTGATTTCGTTTAGTAGTTGTGAATGAATTTAATGAATTTGTAGTTGCAAATACAAGTTTATTTATGTGTTTTTGCCTTGCTCGAGAGAGAGGTCGTAAAACTAAAACAACTAAATTGATGGCCGCTGGGAGTGGGTCGATATGAGGTTCAGCTCGAGAGAGTAAATCATAGTTTCATTCCCACACACTTAGCTCGAGAGAGTGAGTGGGTTAAGGCATATGCTGGTATTCATGCGGCAAGTGGGTATCCGAGAGGAACGCATATGAAATGGGATAAGTTGCTCGAGAGAGAGCTTATCCCCCTTAAAGTTTAGCCTAGTCACAATTACTCTATGAATCCTCTATCGAAAGCATGTACCCAATAATCTAGCTTAACGCATATTCCTGTCAGATCACATGGATCCCCTCTCATTACTTAGAAATCCTTATTTATTTTGCTGTTTTTACCTTACTTGTGACAAAACCCCATTGTTAATTGACACTCTTGTGTCCCCCTTTAATTTAAAATGTTTTTAATCATTAATGTCTTGAGCTACGACTAGTTAGAACTAAATTTTATTCTTATATTAATTCTCAAAACCACTCTCTTGGGAACGATCCCAACTCTTGGATGGGTTACTAAACTATTGTACGACCGTAGACAGTTGCATCAGAAGTTGTTTCTTGATTATGCAAACATCAGAATGGGGTCTCTGCCGGGGAGTGGTGTTATTTGGGAATGCTTAGTTAAGTATAATTTTTTATTTTTCTTAGTTTTAGCTTTACTACTCTAAATTGCAGTTTTGTTTTTCTTGTTTGAATATCAAAGCAAGGAAATAAGAATGGAAGATCATTATGGGTACCACACAGACCATCCCCTCCTAAAACTATTGAATCTCAAGGACAACCTTCTGATGTTCAAACAAGCAGGGAATGAGACAATTTAAGAAATGTGGATGAAGTTTCAATCAGTGCTACAACCATGCTCATCTTATGGAATGTCTTACAAGACGCTGTTGGAGTGGTTCTATCGGGGTCTTGGACCCAAAAATAGGAGCATACTCGAAAACTATTCGAGAGAGGTATGCTCTACCAACTCTACGAAGTCGTCGCAACACTCCTTGATGGTATGGTTGAAACTAACAAGGAGGCCCAAAAGAAACATGAGTGGGACGCACTAGTTGCTCAAGTTGACGTTCTGTCCAAACGAGTCATGGGGTTGGAAGGACAAGCCATGGAAAAGGAAAAGAACTTCTTCCTTCGAGAATGTAGACATGGGAAGAAGCATGAGGATTTGCAAATGGACGATGCTCTTTCTCTCATTCAACAAAAACTCATAAAGCAAGACAAAAAGTTAAATGAGATGAAAGACAACATTGAAATGCTGAATGAAACGTCTACCTCAAACTCCATGACTATTTAGTTGCAAGATACTCAAATAACCCATTTGATGACATGTTGCTATCAACCGTTCGCCGAGGACTCGTCTAACTACACTATGGCTGACTCTGTGGATGAAGAATAGTTGTTGAATTGCGTCGTGCCGCGACGTTAACTAAGGCTCTATTTGGGAGGCAACCAAAAACCCCTTTAATTGCTTTTTTATTTTCTGGTAAAATAATGGTGTGTTGTTTGTACATGTTGAAGTGTAGAAAAGTGTTCGACCAATGTATAGTGGTGAACGACAGGTCAAATTGGCGAATCACCGAAGAGGTCGGCGAACCTAACCTATCCGCCTTTTTGACTCAAAGATATCTTCAAGTTGGGACCTTTCAAACTCGGTGAACTGTTGAAATTATTGGTGCATCGCCGACTCTGTCGGCAATCTCGATGGAGACCGCCGTTTGGCCTACTAAGCTTACTGGAAAGATCTGTAAAAATTGGGGAGGCAAGTGATTGTCCAGGGACTCGCCAAAATACTTCGCGACTCACCGAACGATCCCGCGAATATGACTTATATCATAGAGTGGTTTGGATCTAAGCGGCTTGTAAAACAAAAGGTTTAAAATTCTCAACACGGTTCACTTTAATACATCTTCATGCCTCAAACTGCACATTTGCATATTAATCTTTACATAAACCTGCTTTAACTAAGTATTTTAGCATCGATTTAGGCTTGGAACTTGGATTGCATTCTTAGCTATTCAACTATGAATTTGTCATCGCAAAAGGGGGTTGTGCTTGCATAAGTTGGGTCTTGCTTAAGTTTAACTCTTTGCACAATTAAAGTAGGATGGTTGTAAAGCATGTGAGTAAGTAGGTTGAAAATAGGCGTGTTGGGTTACTTAGCGAAGCTGTGTAGAGCTCATTGTACCACTCAGCGGTCCGCTTAACGTCGCAAGCTCGCCTTCTTTTTAATGATAAAATTGTTGAAGGTCTACAAGTCGAAGCAACAGAGACAACTACACCCAAAGTCGTAAGAAGAACCATGCCGCCCCGACAGATGAAGCAACTGATTAACCAGGATTATCCTTTGCCTCCCTCTCTGTTTTTCCCTATTTGTATTTTCAGATGTTTGTTACTTGCATTTGAGGACAAATGGTTTTGTTTGTGGTGGGGTGAGGCCCACACCTTTTGTGTGCTACTTTTGTTCGTGTTTTGTGTTTATATTTGGGTTGTTCTATTTAAAATTGTGTTAATACTACTTTTTGTGGATGTCTGAGCTTGTGGCTCCATTTATTTTAAATTGCAAAATGATATGATTTTGACCCTTTCAAATTTTTTTGAACATTTTGCAAATTTTTGCCACCCTTTATAAGCTCGTGTGTTGAAGGTGGCTGTTCCTTGGCAAATTTGAGTCTCGGTTTTGATCAATACCGATGACTTGAATAGTTCTTACAATAGAACGAACATGAATGTACAACTACAATGAGACCAACTGCAGTTGCATAGATAATATGTGAACTCTTTGCATCTCATTGAGATTAGCTATTTATCAAATCGATTCTCTTGTGATTACCGTTGCACACTAGCAAAAGTGTGGAGTCTTGTTTGACTTAAGTATCGATGCCTTGTGTGAGAAGCTTACCTGGAACCATGCATGACAACACCTAGAATTCAGCCTGTTGGTCCGGTTGACTAAGTAAGACTTTCTCTTGATATGATCTTAGGCAACTTCGAAGAGTGTGAACTAGTTTGACTTATACCTCTTTTGTGACCTACCTTTTGAGTGTGTGAACCATTTTTGAACACCCCTTGGGCCTTACCCTTCTTTGGAAGAAACTTGATGAAAACAATGACCACTCTTTATCCATCAACCATAATCTCATGAAGTTGTGGTTGGTTGAATAGCCAACTTAGGCTAAAAGCCTAAGTTGGGTGTGTGGTGAAAAGATAAGGGAAAGTCAAGAAGCGCAAGGAAAGTCTCCTTTAACCCATGGTGTTGACAAAAATGGAACCCTTCCATATAAAAAAAAAAGAGAAAGAGAAAAAGAGAAGAAAATAATATAAAAATAAGAAAGTTGTGGAATAAAGTACCAAAGAAATAGTGTTCTGAACAATCCATGGGAAGCGAATAATAGGATGACATATGATGCACTAATGAAAATGATGAAAGAAAAAGAAAGGAAGTGTTGAGAGCACCACATTTCATGAGGATAAAACTCACTGAGCCTAAATACTCATACCTTTGCACTCAGCCTCGTAACAGGCCTTGTTAAGACCATTGTGATCTTGAGAAAGTCGAAACAAATTTTGATTAGAAAATACGGGTAAACCTATGGGTGAAAGTATGCATTGTGTTCATCTTTTTGAGTGTGAGTGTTGTATCTGATTCCTAAAGTTTAAATTGATTATACCTTTGCGTGTGAAAATGGAATCATCATATATGTGAGGGCATTCAAATGCTTTTGTTGAGCTTAAACATGCATTTGAAGCAAGTATTGCGAGCTTGAGAATCTTTGGTAATTGTGTGTCAGAACTTGAATCTTTTAGTACACAATTGATCCTTGCATAAGTTAATTGAGTCATGTTGTGTACATTCATAATTGAGTATTGTGTAGCACTGTTTGAGACATCCTTGTTGGACTGTTGAACTTGAGTTTTACTTGAGGACAAGCAAAAGTTTAAGTTGGGGTGTTGATGAGTCCACAAATTGGACTCACTTAGGGCTATATTATAATAGAAATTGTGACCTCAAATGCTTATTTAATCTCAATATCTAATGAAAACCCTTAAGTTTCAGGTATTTGATGTTTAAAGGAAAGCATGGACACTATGTTACAAAAAGGAAAAAAAGGCTGAAAAGAACGAAGCAATGAAGGCTTGAGGATCGCCGAGTCCACTTGGCGAGTCGTCGAAGGGTCTTACTTCGCCTTTTGTTCCAGTGTGCTGAGCCTTGAAGGAAAGGATCAAGTCGGTGGAAAAAGGGAGTAGTCGGCACATCGCCGAAAAGTTCCACGAAGTAGTACAATGTTGTTCAATGACCCAGTGCACGATGATGCTGAAGGCTAGTGCAAGATGGCGATGAACTACACAAAAGGGTAAATCACCGAGTTCAACTAACGATGCCGAAAAATCCACTGCAGCACAAATCTATGAAAACTATAAATACTAGTTCAAGCTGTAGTTTTAAGTGTGGAACAATTATTATAATTTTCATATAGAATAGTACTTTTCTATATTTTTGCTCTAAGTTTTAGAGGGTTTTGAAGACTTGAAGATCCAAAGGGTTTGATCTTCAAGATTTGGATTTGGGTCTCTTGGATTCTTCAATTTTGGCTGGTATCAAGAGTTAAATCTTCCTACCTAGTTGAATGCGAGCTTTATTTGGTATAAATTTCAATCTCTTATACATGTGTGGCTAAAAACCCCAATTCTCGTGGTGTGATTTAGCGAATATGGGTTAAGATATTTGTTGGGTCTTGCTTGCTAATAGTTTAATCGTAGTTTAATTGTGATTTCGTTTAGTAGTTGTGGATGAATTTAATGAATTTGTAGTTGCAAATACAAGGTTATTTATTTGTTTTCGGCTTGGCCAAGAGAGAGGCCGTAAAACTAGAACTACTAAATTGATGGCCGCTGGGAGTGGGTCGACATGAGGTTCAGCTCGAGAGAGTGAATCCTAGTTTCATTCCCACACACTCAGCTTGAGACAGTGAGTGGGTTAAGGCGTAGGCTGATCTTCTTGCAACAAGTGGGTGTCCGAGAGGAATGCATTTGAAACCGAGTAAGTTGCTCGAGAGAGAGCTTATCCCCCTTAATGTGTAGTCTAGTCAAAATTACTCTATGAATTCTCTATCGAAAGCATGTACCCAATAATCTAACTTAATCCATATTCCTCGTCACACCCCAAGGACCCTTCTCATTACTTAGAAATCCTTGTTTATTTTGTTGTTTTTACCTTACTTGTGACAAAACCCCATTGTTAATTGACACTCTTGTGTCCCCCTTTAATTTACAATGTTTTCAATCGTTAATGTCTTTATCTACGACTAGTTAAAACTAAATTTTATTTTCCTATTAATTCTCAAAACCACTCTCTTATGAACGATCCCAACCCTTGGTTGGGTTACTAAACTATTGTACGATCGTAGACACTTGCATCAAAAGTCGTGTCTTGATTAAGCAAACATCAGGCGACTACCCATGTTCCTTTATAGTAAGGCAAGAGGAGATTCCCCATGTCTATTAAAGATAAGGTAGGCTATTTTATGATTCATGATAAGCTTGGATTGTTTCTTGAGTTGCCTTCCATGATGAGTAAGGATGATTTGAGGTTACTTCAAGAAGTATTCCTCCTATGTTTATATGATCTATTATGTGCATTTATTAGGCTGTAGGACTTTTATTGTCTAACTCTTATGTTTATGTTAATATTTATGTTAGCTATCATATTTAGTACATGTTTGTACTAACGCATACTCTTGCCTACATGTCTTGTCCAAATATAGGATCTGATAGAATCGACTCTCATTCTCGTGGGTAGGATCTATGTAGAGCAAGGCTTGAAGATTGGTGAGTCCTCATAGCATTCGAGGATTTGGCCACATTTTCTCTTAGATTCTTTCATTTTTTGTTTTCAACACTTATATGGGCTATGTCCCAAGATATTCATGTTTTAGATGGCTTTATACAAGTGTAATAGACTTCCTTTTTTTGATATAAAATTTCGATGTTGGTTGAAAGAAAATATTTTAAATTCCCCTCATTTCTATTATCTTATGTTATGAAAGCTAAGTGGCTTATATAAGGCCTCACAGGGTCTTGTATGCAATGTTACATGAATGGGGTACCCTTGGGTCGTGAAAAACTTGGTAATCTGAGCACAAGGTTTAGAATGGTTCTAGGATGTGTCAAAACCACGTCTAGTAGAGTCTTGTTCATAAGTGTGAAGCACGCCACATTTATGAATATAAAGCTATAAGATGCTTAGGAAACTTCACTTCTTCATTTCTCTAAGTCATGCGATAGAGTTTAACTCTATAAGGTCTTTCTCTTAATCTTTACCCGATGCTCTACAAGATATGACTATTGGAAGGGCTTTTGCAAGATGGATTGAGGGAGAAGAGATTAACCAAGCGCTCCTCGTCAAGCTCTGGCTGACCCTTTGGCCGACCAAATTACTAATGTAGAGTTTAGGACCACTTTTCAAGTGTTGGCCCCAGCCATGATGGTCCAAGCCAATAGGGAGGTTGGGAACCCTGTGAAACCAAATGTGGGTACGGCGACATCAAGAGTGACAGACTTCACAAGTATTAATCCTCCGGAATTTTATGGCTCTAAGGTTGAGGAAGATCCTCAAGAGTTTATTGAAGAGGTCCATAAGGTTTTGGATATCATGGGAGCAACTTCGGTGGAGAAGGCAGAATTGGCCGCTTATCAACTTAAGTGGGTTGCTCAAATTTTGTTTAACCAATGGCAAGAAGCAAGATCGGTAGATGCGGGTCCCTTGGAATAGGAAAGGTTTAAGTCTTCTTTTCTTGATAGGTTCTTTCCCCTTGAGATGAGGGAGGCTAAAGGTCTTGAGTTCTTTAATCTTCGACCACAAAATATGAGTATGAAATAATATGCCTTGAGATTTACTCAATTGTCAAAATATGCTCCTTCTATAGACGTCGACTCTAGGGTAAGTATGAGCAAGTTCATTCTCTGTGTGTCCGAATTGGTTGTAAAAGAGTTTCGTACGACTATGCTTGTCAATGACATGGATATTTCTCATATAATGGTCCATGCCCAACAAACTGAAGAGAAAAAGCTCAAAGAAAGGTTTAGAGAATCAAAGAGGGAAAGGAAAGATGACGGTAACTATTCAAACTTTAGGTCTAGTAGACGGGGTCGTTCAAGGTTTCAACAAAAGTTTTTGGGGCAAGGTTCTACTAAGGATTCTCCAAGGACCAACAATGAAAGGATGTCTAACCCTAAGCCCCAATGAGGTTGTAATGGGCCTTCTAGGCCCAATTGTACTAAGTGTGGAAGAAATCTTGAAGGAAAATGTCTAGTAGGTCCCAATGCTTGCTTTGGTTATGGTATGACGGATCACAAGATAAGAGATTGTCCTTTGGTTTCTAAGTTTGAGTGAGATAATCGCCATAGAGTTCAACCCTATCCTTCATTCGGTCCAAGTAGTTCGGGTTCGAATGCTCCTAATCAAAATATGTTCTCTGCTATTCAAACTCTAGGTGAGCAAGAGGATTCTCCCAATGTGGTTACCGATGTGTTGAATAGTTTTCAAACTAGATGTGTATGATTTACTTGATCCTAGTGTTAATTTGTCTTTTGTGACGCCATGTGTTGCTGTGAGATTTGATGTTCTTCCTGAAGTGTTGTTAGAACCTTTTTATGTCTGTACTCCTGTTGGTGATTCTGTGTTCGGTGATAGGGTATATAGAATGTGTCTTGTCTCCTTATCCCATAGAGTTACTCTTGTTGGCTTGGTAGAGCTTGATATGCTAGATTTTAATGTCATCCTTCAGATGGATTGGTTGCACTCTTGTTATGCTTCTATAGATTGTAGAACTGGGATAGTCAAGTTTGAGTTCCTGAATGAACCAGTCCTAGAGTGGAAGGGGGGAAATTCTATGGGAAACGGTCGGTTTATTTCTTATCTTAAAGCTAGAAATATGATTTCTAAGGGTTGATTATACCATTCAATTAGGGTGAGCGATATGGGATCGAAAACCCCTAGTCTTGAGTCGGTCCCCATTGTTAATGAGTAGCCTGAAGTGTTCCCAAATGATTTACTTGGTATTCCTCCGGAAAGGGAAATAGATTTTTGTATTGACCTTCTTCCAGATACGCAGCCTATTTCTATTCCTCCTTATAGAATGGCTCCGGTAGAACTTATGGAGTTAAAAGAACAATTGAAGGATTTATTGGATAAGGGTTTCATCCGATTGAGTGTCTCTCTATGTGGTGCTCCAGTTTTGTCTGTTAAGAAGAAGTATGGTTCACTCGAAATGTGTATTGACTATCGTCAATTGAACAAAGTTACCATTAAGAATAAGTATCCTCTTACAAGGATAGATGATTTGTTTGACCAACTCCTATGTTCAAGTTACTTCTCTAAGATCGACCTTAGATCGGGTTATCACCAATAGAGGTTGAAGGAAGATGATATTTCGAAATCAATTTTTAGAATCCGGTATGGTCATTATGAGTTTTTGGTGATGTCGTTTGGCTTGACTAATGCTCCGACAACATTTATGGATTTGATTATTATGGTGTTTAGACAATACATTGACATGTTTGTGATTGTGTTCATTGACGATATTTTGATCTATTGAAGGAGTGAAAATGAGCATATTGATCATCTGAGGATGTTGTTGCAAATCCTTAAGAAACAACCACTCTTTGCAAAGTTTAGCAAGTGTGAGTTTTGGGTAAGATTCTTAGCTTTCCTTGGTCATATTGTTTCAAGTAAGGGTATTGAGGTAGATTCTAAGAAGACAGATGTGGTCAAGAGTTGGCCTAGACCCCTATCTCTTTTGGACATTAGAAGTTTCTTGGGTTTGGCCGGTTATTACCGACGGTTTGTTGAGGGCTTTTCTTCTATTTCCATTCCATTGGCATCTTTTACTCAAAATAAGGCTAAGTTTTTATGGTCCAAATTATGTGAGAAAAGTTTCCAATAGCTGAAAGATAGACTAACTTCCGCCCCGATTTTGACTTTACGGGAAGGGAATGATGGTTTTGTGGTATATTGTGATGCCTCAAGAATTGAGTTGGGATTTGAGCTTATGCAAAATGGAAAGGTTGTTACCTATGCTTCAAGGCAACTTAAGATCCATGAGAAGAATTATCCGACCCACGATCTAGAATTAGCGGCAGTGCTTTTTGCCTTAAAGATATGGAGGCACTATTTGTATGGTATTCATGTAGATGTGTTCACCAGCCACAGGAGCTTGCAATAAGTGTTTAATTATAAAGGTCTACATTTTCGTCAAACAAAGTGGCTTGAGTTATTGAAAGATTATGATATGAGTGTTCTCTATCACCCCGGTAAGGGGAATGTAGTTGTAGATGCTCTTAGTAGGTTGTCTATGGGTAGGTTTGCTCACATTTATGATGATAAGAAGGAATTGGTACGATATGTACACATATTGATCTGTTTGGGTGTTCAGTTAGTGAATTCCACCAAGGGTGGTATTATGGTTCATAATAGTTGAGAATCGTGTTTTGTCAGCGATGTGAAACTTAAGCAATGTCTCGATCCTACTTTTGTAGGATTGAAAGAAGAACTGCTCAAGAAGTCCGTTGATGTTTTCTCCTAAAGGGGAGATGGAGTACTAAGATATCAAGGTCGATTATGTGTTCCATATGTTGATGACTTGAGGGAACAAAACTTGACAAAAGCCCATAGCTCTCGGTATTCCATTCACCCGGGATCCACCAAGATGTATCGTGACTTGCAAGAGATCTATTTGTGGAATGGGATGAAGAAGGTAAGTGTCCAATTTGCCATCAAGTGAAAGTTGAGCATCAGAAACCAAGAGGTTTATCCCAAGATATTAGCATTCCTACTTGGAAGTGTGAAGACCACAATATAGACTTCATATAAGGGTTTCCATGTACTCAGTAACAATATGATTCGATTTGGGTCATAGTAAACCGAATGACAAAATCAGCCCATTTAATTCCCGTCAAAGTTTCTTATATGGCGGAATACTATGTTATGTTATATTTGAGGGAGATGGTAAGGTTGCATGGTGTACCCTTGTCTATTATCTCCAATAGAGGTACTAAAGTGAAGCTTAGCACGACTTTTCACCCACAAACCGATGGGCAAGCGGAGCGAATGATCCAAACTTTAGAGGATATGTTGAGAGCATGTCTCATTGATTTCGACCGAAATTGATCACTTGCCATTATTAGAGTTCGCTTATAATTATAACTATCATTCTAGTATTGGTATGGTTCCTTTTAAAGCTCTTTATGGTAGGAGGTGTAGATCTCCTATAGGGTGGTTTGAGGTGGGTGAAGCTGCCTTGATAGGACCCAAATAAGTTCATGAGGCTATGGAAAAAGTTCGGCTTATTAGAGAGAGGTTGAGAACATCCCAAACTCGACAGAAGTCTTTGGCCGATGTTAGAAAAAGAGACTTTAGTTTGAGGTTAGTGATTGGATCTACTTTAAAATCTCACCCATGAAGGGTGTGATGAGATTCGGGAAGAAAGGGAAATTTAGTCCCCGATACATATGCATGTATCAAATTTAATGAAGTACTGGTAAGGTTGCTTATGAACTTGATTTTGCCGAGTAATTTGGAAACAGTGCATCTGGTGTTCCATGTCTCTATGCTTAAGAAGTGTGTTGGAGATCCCTAGTTACCCTATATGGCTTGGGGTCACAGTTGAGATGTTCGACCGATAAGTTAAGAAGTTGAGAAACAAGGAAGTTGCTTCCATGAAAATTTTATGGAGGAATCATCTAGTTCAGGGTGCTACTTGGGAGGCCGAGGCCGATATGAAGTTCTGATATCCTCATCTTCTTCCTTCTACTCCAACTCAAGCTTGAGGTAATGAGTTTCCTCATGGTTTGCTCCTTGTTTGAAATCATGTGTGTTTAGATGTTCCCATGACTTCTTTATGTTATGTATGTTCATGAAAACTTGTGTTTTAAAAGAAAATGAGTTTATATGATTGATTTTCCTCATGTTGTAATGGATTGAGTATGATTTACCTGTAGACTTCATGAGATGAGTTGATGAACATATTTTAGCTATGCTTTTTGAAATAGAATTGCATATGAGCTCCATGATATTGTGTTGAACATGCTTTTAGCTTGGAGAAGGTAGTTCCTCCTTGAACATGAGTAAATTTGAATTTTCATGGATTTTGGGTTGTTAGATGTAGTTCCCACCTTCCCTTGAGATGCATTAAGTATGTTTAGCTTGTAGATGAAGTTCCTCATTGGCTGTTTGCATTTAGATGAATTGCATGTATGATGGGCTGCTTGTATTTACTCTTTTCTTTAGAGAGGTGCCTAGAGAAGGGAAAATATTCACTTCTTAGTCGACTAGGCGATCCACTGAGTTGACTTGGCTGTCCTCCAAGTAGAACCTCCTCGCATTTTTGCTTGATCCCTCGGGTCTTCTATTCTGTAACTTTAGGCGAGCCAAGTCGGGCTAGCCATTCCAATTGGCGAGTCGTCGAAGTCGACTCCCCCATCGGCTAAGTTGACTTAGACCCAAGTCGACTTACTCAAAATTTAGGCGAGTTAAGGGCTCATTTGGAGAGTCGCCAAGTGCCCTTTGGTGAGCTCCATCTTAAGGATTTTAAATTTTTAAGTAGGGTTCTTAGAAATCTTCTCAGATTTATTTTAATTCGATACTACTTCGTTTTGACCTTTATCTAAAGACCTATATAAGTATCCTACTCTCAAACTTGCCCAAATAAAGACCAATTCTCTCAAGATCTAAAAGAAATCCCAAAGTCTTCCTCTGAAATATTTCTCTCACTAGAACTTTAAGAAGAAGAAGAAAGAGTTTGAGCCAGGATCAAGGTCAAGACTCCATTCCCCAATCATTTTTGGGTTTTGTAAGCAAGGTATGGTGGCTTTTCATCCATGGAATCCTTCCATCCATGGAGTCCATAAAATTTCCCCAATTTAGTGGTTTATGATTGAAGTGATAGGAACAAATGTTTTTAGGATGAAATTAAATGTACCCATGCCTAACCCATGTCTAGAAATATGAAATTTATGTAAATGGGTTTTATACCATGAAAGGAGAATTTGTGGGTTTAGATGTATTCAATCTAGGATTGATGAGATACATTAGAATTGAAGCTTAGATAATGAATCATGATTAGTTTGCTATGAGATTGAAGTTTATGATATGATTATGAAATTGAATTGCTTGAGATTGAGCATATAGAATGACTATGAGATATAGGGTTTTGAGAGTAAAACTTGTGTTGTCAATTGTTGACTATTGATATAATTGTTGTGGAAGGGATAACTTCCAAATGAATTGCTTATGATTATGCATGTGAAAGTTTTGCTCGCGTTGAATGATTTTAGGTTGAAAGGATTGCTCACCTAAAATGAATCTAACGCTACTGTCTAAGAAATTGATGAGGCTAGAGGCGATTACCCATGACCACCAAATGAGATGGATATGAGACGATTATATGTATTCCATGAAGTAGGATAAGAGGCGATTACCCTTATTCCTTAAAGTTGAACAGGAGGCGACTCCCCTTTTTCTTATGATATGAATTGACAAGAGGCGAGTACCCATGATCCTTGTAGAATTACAAGATGCGAATACCCATGTCACATGATGTTGGACAAGAAGCAAGTACCCATGATCCATCTGTTAAGAAGGACTAGAGGCGACTACCCATGTTCGTTTATAGTAAGGAAAGAGGCGATTCCCCTTGTCTATAAAAGTTAAGCTATACTATTTTATGATGAATGATGAGCTTGGATTGTTGCTTTAATTGCCTTCCATGAAGAGTAAGGATGATTTGAGGTTACTTCAAGAAGTATTCCTCCTTTGTTGATATGATCTATTATGTGCATTTATTTTTCTTTATGACTTTTATTGTCTAACTCTTATGCTTATGTTGATGTTTAAGTTAGCTATGATATTTAGTACATGTTTGTACTAACACATAGTCTTGCCTACATTTTTTATCCAAATGTTGGGTCTAGCGGTATCGACTCTCATCCTCGTGGCTAGGATCTAAATAGAGAAAGACGTGAAGATTGGTGAGAACTCATAGGATTCAAGGATTCGGCCACCATTTCTCTTATGTTCTTTCATTTTATGTTTTGAACACTATTATGGGTTGGGTCCCAAGATATTCATGTTTTAGATGGTTTGAGACAAGCGTAATAAACTTCCGCTTTTTGATATAAAACTTTTATTTTGGTTGAAAAAAATGTTTTAAATTTCCGCTCATTTCTATTATCTTATGTTTTGACAGCTAAGTCGCTTATATGAGGCCTCTCGGGGTCTTGTATGGCATATTACGTCTAGAGGGTACCCTTGGGTCGTGACAATTATGTTACAGAAGTGAAAAAACCAAGTCTAGGGAGAACTAAAATCTACCAAATCTAAACCACAACCTAACAACTATAATATCAATGACACAAAAACACATAATACAGACAAACAATAACTTAATCAGACCACAAAAGCCTGTAGAAACAGCAAGCATAACCCAACAGCCCCTATAAAATTTTATAGTACCATTAACAATCAAATATACAGCTGATAGGAAATACATATATATGAATGCAGGAAATGCAGTATAACTAGTTGAACCATCCGTATACACTACTTGAGCCGAAACCGGGAATCACAATATATCAATATCCATCATGGTATTGGATCTTCTTTGTTGTTGTTTTGGATCACGTCCATTGTATTACGGAGGTATAAGAAGCCAAACCAAAGTGAGAAAGGGTGACGACGCGGCGTCTAGTCATGTAAAAAATTGAGCACATCCCAGATAACTCAAACATTTTGAAGTAGAAAAGGAACTATCCTTGACGCCTCATAAATCTCAAAAATCAGTTTAACAAAGCGATCCAGGTGGGACGACTACCATTTAAACCAATTTAGAATAGTAACAAAGAAAACATAGTATTTCTTTAAAAAAATTGGAATGATGCTCCAATGCACGAATCAGGATTGTACCACAAAACTGGTGAGAATGAGAAACCAACGTAATGCATTCCATCACCAGCATCATACCAAGGTACATACAATCACAAATACCATACCAACCCTACCATGCTACAAAGGTGGAGAGAACAAACCTGAAATCCTAGTTGTCCTCAACCACGACCTCGGGCCCAATAATATAGCAACAACTCAGAATAAAAGAATAAAAAGCCTACCACCAATCATAAAGCCATTGAGTCAAGAAGAATTTCATAATCAAATAAGGGGAGAGATAACTTAAGGATCGAAGCCTTACAACTAATACCAACATATGGCTACTATAAGCCACAGAGATCTCAAGTAATAACATAAATAAGCAACCTGAATCATGCCTTACAGGGAGTAACACAATTCTAAATGACAATATAACATATTCTATGGAATCTAAGGCTCAATCTAACCTAAGCTCTTAATTACCAATCATAATAAGGATAATCACATCTAGATAAATAATAGACAAGTTATCGACCTAAGCTGAGAATCACATCACCCACAATAAGCCCAACGCTCCTAGGTGAATAAAGAAAGGTAGAATAAATGGAAGGGATTCTAATACTCGACAAATACAATGATATATCCCATGAAATTCATACTAGACATCATCTAATAGATCCCAGTCAAGGAAGTAGACTGAAGCCTACCTCAAAGCTGATCAAGTGCACTCTGAGTCAGTTGCACAAGAGATATCCTCTTTCGAAACGCTTTTTAAACCCACCACACTAACAAATAATTGATAGCAACATCCATATGGATATTTAGACACCAAAATCACAATAATTATATACAGCCTAGAATTGATTCAAAATAGGAATGTGGAACCTGCGCCAGGAATCTTGATATTGACTCTTTTAAAAGGACCTCAATAGCTGAAGAAACTTATGTCGAAAGAATAGGCACAAACGAAGCTGACAAATGGGCTAAAACAACCTATGCAATAAAATCACAATTAACGCTCCAAAATGAAGCTCATGCAGCCCATTTGGGCCAGAAATTACCTCGAAACTACAATTTCCACACTTCCCAGATAACTCTAACATGTATCCACACCAATTCCAAAAAAAATATGCAATTGGAATTACAATAAACAAAGGTCTAGAGCTCTAACAATGGGATTTTGAAAAAAATGGAAGAATGCCAAATCTGGGTTTATAAGTCAACAATCTCGTCAATAAAAGTCATTTCCCATAGGTACAAGCATTTATTTCCAGAGCTAAAATTCTACACCACCAAAACCCAATTTTTCTATTTTTGAAATTCTCTAAATGGACCCTTCAAATTTTTTCAGGACCCGATAAAAATAAACAAAATATGCTACTAAAATAAATTCGACATTCTTGACTCAATTGAACCATCAAAACTTCTGTCTAAGGTCATTTCGATGAAAAGGGGGACCCATACCCAGCTTCATGTTAAGCCAAATTCCATAACAGGGCTTGGAATGAGCCCAAAAGTCTAGAGATCTTCACGATAGGTTATTCTAAACCAAACTGAATGCTTTGTAGCTATCAGAACAATGATATTTAAATTTTGAGGTCATCTTCCTTGAGTTTTGATCAAAATTGATTGTGAAAACTCTAGAAGTCTAAAGCACAAAAACTTGAACCAAACTAAAATAAATGATTTGGCAAGCGAAATATCAGTCCCAGCAAGTTGAAAATGACTTGAGTCGTGACATGGGAGATCTAAATACTTAAGAGATCAGAAAATGGAGGAAATGACCCTGATGGTCATTACAAGATTCATTACCAAAAAGGACTTTCATGTGTGAAATTAGAAGGACAATTATAGCATGAAGGCATAAAAATATGAGGTTACTAGGCCCGCATGCTCGGCATGAACCTCAGACACCCTCTCATATTTAGAATGCTAACAAATAACTCCGACAAAGAACAAAATCCTCAAGTTCACTTCAAAACTCCAAATACTTCTCCAATTCATTTTTGGGCTCTATCTCTCATCCAATTGAATTGAACTTTACTAAAGGTAATAGATTTCTCTGAGGAAAAACAATACTAAACCAAAACTTCAGAGTTGAGCAACCACATCACAAATGAAGATGCAACCCAACTTACAAATCGAAATATATGTCTTATGCTCCTAATCCAAAATATCCTAGTCATCAAGAGGGTTCTGCATGTCCCTAGATATACTTAACATCTCTAGCATAATTTGACTCCTACCTACAAACCCACACAACAGGATCCTCGAAAGAATCACAAACCTCATCTTAATATCGATGAGCGACAACTGCCAAAACAAAGAACTTAGCTTGGGGAAAATCTCAAAATCCAATCCTAACTCCTAAAATAAAAAATCAAAAGTGAAATATAACATTCTAAAATTGAACACTTTACTCCCAATGAACAACAAGGCTACACTCAGCCCCGCTCCAATGACTTACTACTACCAAGGGAACTTCTATAAAGTTGATACCATGTGCCCATCAATTACTTTGCAACCACAAATTTGAACCAACTACACCTATCCAAGGGGAACTAAGCTGGTAGTTAGAGTATAAACATATTAAACCAATTTTTAATGTCCCAAATACCAACTCCCATCGATGAATACCTCCTGCTAACCATAATGTCAAAAATGAGCCTCGCATCCAAGGAAAGTAGAAAGATAAACTCGCACCTGGATCAGGTGAGGATAAACATCAACGAAAATTACTTCTAGGATACCAGTGAAAATATCTGGCGAGTTCTCCTGATCATGGAAACTAGCCAAAGCATAAAAATAGTTTGCTCCTCCATCTGTCCCTACAGTAGCTCCTCTCAGAGCAGGTCTGTTTGGTGGAGCCATAGAAGAAGATTGGGATCTATTGCCCCCATTATCCTACTTGCTATAAGGGCATTCTCTCAAAAAATGACATGTCTGACAACACTTGAATTAGTCATTGGAGCCATCGCGACAAGCTCCTCAGTGGTTCTTATCACACTTAGCACATGTGGGGATCCAAGTAGCCCCTTGTGCCACACTACCTTGAGATTGAGTAGCTTGAGCTCTGAAATTTTTATTCTGGTGGTCATTCTTTTTCCTTGGTGCAGGTGCACTAGGTGATGATTGAACAAGTCCAAATGATCTCTGCTAAAATTATTAACGATTCCCATTTACGGTCTTTTACTTGCTAGTTTCACGAGTTGTTATTTTGTCTCTCTTGATGCTTAATGTAACATCTCTCAATTTGAAATAACTAAGAAGAAGCTATTAATTGGAAATAGCCATTTTTTAAAAGATTGAAAATCTGGAAATTTTGTTAAGTTAGAATAAGTTGAGTTTTGGCCAACTTCAAACGGCCATAACTTATAGCCCAGGATGAGTTAGAGGTACTTCCAGAGATGGTAGGAAACCTATTGAAATGATATTTCCAACGCCACTAAGTGTGTGCGATTCCGAGTTTGTATGAGTGAGTTATTCCCTTTGGAAGTTGGGCTATAGAAATAAGGAAAGTCCATTCCGGATTTTGAAAGGGTAGTTTGGTATTTTCCTTGCCCAATTATTTAATTTAATTTGTGGTAATTAAGTTAAGGACTAATCAGAACTAGATCAGTTTACGCTTTTACCAAAATACACTAGAGCTGGAAGAAAAGAGAAAAGAAGAGGAGAAAGGAGAAGAGAAGCCAGAATAGTCAAGATCGTCTAGTTTAGCTTGGGGATTTCATCGGGGGTGATCCCTACAAGGTATGTGAGATCACATAGAGTTGGGGTAGTTCACTCACACGCCAAACTTGATTCAATTTCAGTAATGTATATTGATTTGAAAGTAAATCCCTTGAATTCTTGATGACGTTCGTTTGAATCCTTGTGGGTTGTGTTGTTGGACCCTTCTTGAGATTCATTCATGTTTTTAGTTGTGTTTTCGGGTGGAATCTGATGTTATTTGAGGGTATATATGATTCTAAGTGTTTGGTGAAAGAACCGATGGAGTTTAGAGGGTTTAGAACTGAAAAACAAAGAAGAAATTTCGTCGTGGAAATCTGGGCAGTGCCTTCGCGTCGCGGACCTTCTCCCCAGATTCGGGAAAAATCATTTCGTGTCGCGGACCCACCCTCAAACAGTGATTTCTTGATAATTTCTCATGTTTAGCTATCTAAAATCATTCCTAAACATGATGATATCTTTCCTATCACAAATCACAATCCTTGAATCCATAATCCAATTCAAGGAAAGTTAAGAGTCAAGTTATAATTTAAGAAGTAAGTCAAGAGAAGTTCTTTAATGTTTTCAAAAACTTTTTTCCAAATGTTTTAACTTTGTTTTAAGAGTTAAAGTTCAAGTTGAGTAAAGATTAAAGAGTAAAGTTTGAAGTTCATTTCTTCAAAAGTATATGGGGACTATGTATTTCCAAAGGGTTTAAAATGTTTTCACATTTAAACAAGAAAGGAAACCTCAATTTCCAAAGAGTCTTCAGGCTAGTTTTCATAAAAGAGTAATCGCTTTATAAATGAAGCAAGAGAGGAAACTTTGATTTCCAAGATAGCCTTTGAGCACTAATCTCAAATCACAGAAAGAACTATGTTTTAAACATAAGATCTAATATCATTTTTTTGGGAGTAGTATTGAGCACCGATATGGGTGGGAGTTCAGACAACTTACAACCCCCATAAACCATGTAGCCATAATGGGTAGAAAAGGGTCATACTTTTTAGATGATTCCTTTAGTGCTTTTTAGTAAGACTAGTGGATCCACTTAGTAGTTCAGGTTCTATACGCTCAGCAAGGTATAGGACGGCCCTGGCAGCGTGAGGCAAAATGTTGTATCATCACAATAGCTCTTACGTGATGGTTGTCGGTTAGAGAAACTCCCACAGAAGTAATTGTATTCTTATATACACAGTTTATTGTATTTTTTCATACATTTCAGAGTTATATGTATCTTTGCATACACACATAGTTGACATCATGTTTTAATTAACTTTTATTTATATTGCACTTGTTTTAAACTACTTTATATTGAAATGAGTTCAGTTATGTTGAGTTGAGTTGAGCCATGTAAGTTCTTCAGATTCTTTTCAAGCCTATGTCGTGTTTAGCATTCCAACTCGCATACTAGTACATTTAATGTACTAATGCCAGTTTGCCTGCATCTTATTATGATGCAAACACAGGTAACTAGGATCGGCATCCAGCGCATCATTGATCCGTTGAGCACTCTAGAGTCAGTTGGAGATCCTCATTTCATTCTAAAGGACTCATTTTACTGCTTTCAGTTACTTTGTTAGTTCATTAGGATGTCGTGGGGTTTGTCCCAACCTCCATCTCAGTTGTTTTAGAGGCTTTATAGATAGTCATATGTTAATTCTTTAGTCTTTTTATTGTCATTTCATATGTTAAGACTTGAGTTGCCATTTTGGCCAAGTTGAATGTTTGACTTTTAAGCATTCTGTGTATATTATTATTCAAGTTAGTATAGTGTTTTTCATTATTATAAATATGCATAGAGTCTTCCGTTGATTTAAGTAAGACAGGCCAAGGGTTCACTTGGGGTGAGCAATTGTTCTCGACTGCCAGTACCGCCCAAGGTGTAGGCTCGTGGCGTTACAAACTTGGTATCAAAAAACAGAGTTTAAGAGTCCTAGCGAGTCTATGAAGCCGTGTCTGTAGAGTCCTAGTTATCGGTCTGAAGTGCTCCATATCCATAATTAGGAGGCTACAACACTTAGGAAAATTATCTCACTTCTTTGATACTCATTTTGTGTGTTGGAATTTGATCTCTATAAAGTTTCCTTATAATTTGTGCTTACGCGTGTTTTCAGATAAATCATGCCTCCACGAAGAGCTTTCAAAGGTCACCCTGCTAGATGTAACGTTGAGGAACAAGAGTTACCAAATGCACCTGAAGTGTAACCTCAAGGAGAAGTTACCAATGCTGAATTATGTGAGGCTATCCAGATGTTGAACCAAGTTCTGAACAACCAAGTTAGGCAACAAAGAGGAGCTATATAGGAAGTGGCTGATACTTCTAGGATCCAACAAAGTTTCATGGGTTCAAGCACTACTGAGGGTCCGAAGAATTTTATTGAGGAACTGAAGAGGGTATTTGAGGTCATGCATGTTGCTGATACTAAGCGAGTTGAACTAGTTGCATATCAATTGATGAATGTTGCTAGGACTTGGTTTGATCAGTGGAAAAGGGGTACAGCTGAGGATACACCACCTGCGAGTTGGGCTTGTTTTGAGGAAACATTCTTGGAGCGTGTCTTCCCCCAAGAACTGAAAGAGGCTAAGGTACGAGAGTTCCTCACACTTAAGCAAGATTCTTTGAGTGTTCATGAGTATGGGTGGAACTTCACCCAAATGTACCTTGATGCTCCAGAGATGGTTGCGGACATGAGGAGTATAATGAGCTTGTTTGTTGATGGGTTGTCGAGTAATTAAGGTACGGTCGCAATGCTAATAGGTGACATGGATATCTAAAGGTTGATGGTCTATGTGCAGCAGGTTGAGGAAGAGAAGCTGAGGGATAGAGAGGAGTTTAAGAACAAGAGGGCTAAGACAGGGAATGAGTCCGGGCAGCAAAAGAGTAATGCCAACCGGTCATCCTTCCAACAGAAACAGAAGGGACCTGCTCCATTATCCGCTAGTGCACCTACACCTAAGAACAAATGTGAGTATAATAGTCAGAATTTTAGAGCTAAACCTGCTTATTCTCAGGGTAGCATAGCGTAAGGGGGTAGTAAGCCTCCTGCCTACGCTAAGTGTGGTAGGAAACACTCAGGACGTATCTTGAGGGCTCCACTGATTGTTTCAAGTGTGGTCAGAATGGGCATTTCATGCGAGAATGTCCAAAGAACAAGCAGGGTAATCATAATAAGGGAAATAGTGCTCAGTCTTCTTCAGTTGCTACACCAGACATAGCTGCACCTAGAGGGTCTACTTCCAGTACTAGAGGAGGAATAAACCGCTTATATGCTATCAATAGTCTCCAAGAGCAAGAGGATTCACCAGATATTCTCCCTGGTATGATACAAGTCTTCGACTTTACTGTTTATGCTTTGCTAGACACAAGAGCGATTTTGTCTTTTGTAACTCCATATATTGCTATGAATTTTTATTTTATTCCGTAGCAACTTAGTAAACCATTCAGTGTTTCTACACTTGTTGGTGAGTCTATTCTAGCAGAGAGAGTCTATCGTGATTGTCCCATTTCCGTCAATCACAAGAGTACCATGGCTGATTTAATTGAGTTAGACATGGTAGTTTTGATGTCACTCTTGGTATGGACTGTCTATATGCCTCTTATGCCTCGAGTTGTCAAGTTTTAGTTTCCAACTGAGCCAGTCTTAGAGTGTACAAGTAGTTAAGCAATGTCTAAGGGTCGTTTTATTTCGTACGTTAAGGAAAGGAAGTTAGTTTTTAAGGGGTGTCTCTATCACTTAGTCCGAGTTAATGACTCTAGTGTTGAGATACCTCATATTCAGTCAGTTTCAGTAGTAAAAGAGTTTCTAGAAGTCTTTCCAGATGATCTTCCCTAAGTCCCTCCTGAGAAAGAGATAGACTTCAGTATAGATATTCTCCCAGATACTCGTCCTATATCTATTACACCATATAGAATGGCACCAATAGAGTTGAAAGAGCTTAAAGAGCAGTTAAAGGATCTTTTAGATAAGTTCTATATTCGACCAAGTGTTTCACCGTGGAGCGCTCCGGTCTTATTTGTGAGCAAGAAAGATGGTTCCCTTAGGATGTGTATAGATTACCGTCAGTTGAACAAGGCTACCATCAAGAACAAGTATCCTCTTCCAAGTATTGATGATCTTTTCGATCAAATTCAGGGTGCCACATGCTTCTTTAAGATAGATCTCAGATCTAACTACCATTAGTTAAGAGTAAGGGACTGTGTGTCACGACCCGAGAGCACCCCCTAGTCGTAACACGGCGTACTTGACCCCGAAGGGGTCGCATACAAGCCTTTAGCATTATCATATCATAAGATCATAGAAAAGTAGGGATACTTTAAAACTTTCTTTAAAGCATAATCCCAAAAACATTTAATAAAAGCGGAAGTCTTTCTAACATCTTTGTCTCAATCATCTATGAATAACATGAATAAAAGTCTTGGGACGCAGCCCACATAAAGTCTAATACATAAGAAAAGACATAAATGAAACATAAGGGGTTTGTCCTCGAAGCTATGAGGACTCACCAATCTTCAATCTTCTTAGCTCCTTAGAAAATCTATCTCCCAAGTAACACTTAAGTCTCCAAACCCTACATTTGATTAGAATGTAGGCAATATGCGTTAGTACAAAATGTACCAAGTAGGAAAGCTAACATACCAACATAAACATCTCAAAGTGGTTAGTCAAACATAAGACATGATCATACGAGATAATAACATAGTCATAAGAGTAATCTCTAACATAAGAAACGTATGAACATAAGTCAACATAAGACATAATAAACGAGCATAGGAAATATATCACAATCACAATAAGCTAATTTTTCATCATAAGCATCATATAAGCATTATTGACTATTAGTCATCTATGCCATAATAGTACCATTCTCAAGTAACCTCAAAAGGATACAAGTGCAAAGCAAGAATAGCATCCCATAATACTACCCAAGCCATGTATCCCTTATTGGTCATCCTAATCATGGTCTATATACATGGTCTAATTCTGTAGGCTTCTCTACCATAAGGGTACCATACTTCTAAGTAACCTCAAATCACACCTGTGCAATGCATGAAAACCATCCCATATACCCTTCACACTAAGCATAACCTTGAAGCCATCCTAGTCATATTCACCCTACTTTGGTCTCATTATTAACTTAACTTCTCATAACCAAGGTAATCTCTCACCTTTAGTGAACTATAGCAAGGAAGGCAACTGTGGCACACTCCCAGCCTAACTCACTCTACTTAGTAACCCTAAGCCATACTTGTGCAATGCAATCATAGCATCCCATAGTACTACTCATGCTAAGTATTACTTTTAGGTCCTCTTTCTAGTATTTCTATGTTTGGAACCTAGTTCAACTTTTTATCATTAGAACACTATGAGGTACTCTCTTAAGAACATCTTAGTTCATTTATAACTTGAACCCTACGAGATACCACTTTTAGTATGTCTAAGTTCATTACTACCATGGATAGTATGAGATACTTACTTAAGTATGTCTAACTCCCTTTTACTGTGAACTCTATGAGATACTTTCTAAAGTATGTCTAAGTTCCTTCACTTCATGGACCCTATGAGATGCTAGCTTAAGCAAGTCTAAGTCCATCTACACTCTAGAACACTATGAGTTACTTCATTAAGTAAGTCTTAGTTTCTTATGCTTTAAACACAATGAGAGGCTTCTCAAGCATGTCTTAGTTCATTGGATATGGAGATTTCCACTAGGAAACTTGACTAAACTACGTGAAGGATCCCATATCATGAGACCTAACTATGGGAAAACCCTCACTCTACTATGTAAGAGTTCCCCCTTGTTCTTGGATAGTCTTCACATCAACTAGGTGTGGTTCTCCTTGCTACTTGGAGCCCGGACCCTTTCTTGTGTGACAGTCCATCTCATTGTCAATATCCACTTGGAGCCAAGCATACACCCCAAGCTTTTCCTTGTTAAGCCTTGCTTAACATTAATCTCTCATGGAAGGATGTCCTTGAAAATCCATCCATGCTCAAGTGATTCTATCAGTTTATACTTTCAAGCATTCATAAAGGAGACTAGGTGAGTATAGGCCTTTCACCATAAACCCACCCGTTAGATTTTATTCATCACATTGACCCTACTCTCAAGGCCTAGTGATTCAACATTCATGACTACAAGCCTTCATCTCAAAGCTTTACTTCATTATATCCTTATTCATATCTATATTACAAGACTTTAAAGAAAAAGGTTTCTTCTTAAGCAATTCTCATAACATTCCTCATTACTAGGTGATTCTAGCCGTAATTCATCTTAAAGGTTCAATTCTAACTTTACAAGTCAATATCAATCATAATCAATTAGGCTAAGTTCAATTCATGATTATGTGTTCCTAACCTTGAAAAATTACTACTCATGACATTGTTACAAGAAGGTCACTCATGAACCTTCAATTTGCCCTTTAATGGCATCAACCCACAAATCATGTAACTCATCAAGAAAACTAGGGTTAAACATTGAAACCACATAATTTCATCATAATATCACAATTAAATGTGAAATTATCCATAAACAGGTATTATCTAACACTTGGAATCATACCCAACTACATCCACACATTGGAAATAACCCTAGCTTAGATTGGGGTTCTTCTTCACAAATTAGTGAAAATCTTAGGGGACTCTATGGGTGGAAGAACCCAAAGATGAAAAGCTAAACATACCTTAATTCAAAGCCCTACTAAGCTTGCTTCAATGGTGAGATTTGACCTAGCCTCCTTCTCTTCTTCTTCTTCTTCTTCTTAGGTTTTCTAGAAAGAGAATTATTTGAGTGGAGAGGATTTTGGGGTTTTTATTTCGGTCTAGTGTAAAGTGAATTGGAATTGGGGGTTAAAGACTTAAAATACTCTAAATAGGTGAATAAAACACATATAAAACGACCCCCACTTAAAAGTAGTCGAATGGGATTTTACCCACATGTCCCTCACTTGGCTGCCCCGTCCCAGGCACCACGGCCACTTGGACGGTCCGTCAAGGGAACCAATGCCTGTGATGGTGCCTGTGCTCCCTTAACCAGTGGTCCCCCAACTTTCCAAGACCCAACTCCCTAAAACACTAAGTCACCTTAACGGGCACTTTGACGGGCCGTGGTCAAGCGAACGACTCATGAACTTGGGCCAGTATCTTGGCCTTAAGGCCTTGACTCCCAAGTGTCTAAGCCATCTCCACGGATCACTTCATGGACCATGATCCACACCACTGAAGGTGGGCGCGAACCCTTAGGCAATAGCTTGCCAAGGTCGGGCAGCCTTGGCCCTTTGGCTTAGGCTTTCCCTTTTGCCTTGGTACTTACCCTTCCCAAACTCTCTAAGGTCATCTAGGCTACTAGGTGATGTTTGCGTAATCAAGACACAACTTCCGATGCAAGTGTCTACGATCGTACATTAGTTTAATAACACAACCAAGGGTTGGGATCGTTCCCAAGAGAGTGGTTTTGAGAATTAATAGAAGAATAAAACTTATAGGGGATCCTTGGGATGTGAGGGGTATACGGGTCAAGCTATATTATTGGGTACATGCTTTCGATAGAAGATTCACAGAATAATTGTAACTAGGCTAGACTTTAAGGGGGATAAGCTCTCTCTCGAGCAACTTACCCCGTTTAAAATGTGTTCATCTCGAACACCCACTTGCCGCATGAAGACCAGCCTACACCTTAACCCATTTACTCTCTCGAGCTGAATGTGTGGACTTGGTACTACGGTTCACTATCTTGAGCTAAACCGCATGTCAACCCACTAGCACTGTCCATCAATTTAGTAGTCTTAGTTTTACGACCTCTCTCGAGCAAGTTGAAAACACATAAATAAACTTGTATTTGCAACTACAAATTGATTAATTTCATTCACAACTACTAAACGAAATCACAATTTGACTACGATTAAACTATCAGCAAGCAAGACCCAACAATTATCTTAACCCATATTCGCTAAATCACACCCCAGGAATTGGGGGTTTTAGCCACACATGGATAAGAGATAGAAATTTATACCAAATTGAGCTTGCATTTAACTGGGTATGAACATTTAAGTCTTTATACATGCCAAAATTGAAGAATCCAAGAGTCCCAAACCCAAATCTTGAAGATGAAACCCTTTGGATCTTGAAGTCTTCAAAACCCTCTCAAGCTTAGAGCAAAGATATTAAAAAGTACTATTCTATATGAAAATTATAATAATTGTTCCTCACTTAAAACTACACATCTAACTAGTATTTATAGTTTTCATAGATTTGTGCTGTCGCGGATCATTCGGCATCGTTAGTCGGAATCGCCGATCAACTAGGCGATTCGCCCTTTCGTGTAGTTCATCACCGTTTTGCACTAACCTTTAGCATCTTCGTGCTCTGGGTCATTGGGCGACATGGTACTGCTTTGCGGAACTTCTTGACGATGCATCGACTGCTCCCTTTTTCCACCGACTTGATCCTTTTTTTTAGGGCTCAGCACAATGGAACAAAAGGCGAAGTAAGACCCTTCAACGATTTGCCAAGTGGACTCGACGATCCTCAGGCCTTTATTTCTTCGTTCTTTTCAGCCTTTTCATTCCTTTTTGTGACGTAGTGTCCATGCTTTCCTTCAAACTTCACATACCTGAAACTTAAGGGTTTTCATCAGATATTGAGATAAAATAAGCATTTGAGGACATAATTTCTATTAAAATATAGCCCTTCATGAGTCCAATTTGTGGACTCATCAACACCCCTAACTTAAACTTCTTCTTGTCCTCAAGCAAACTCAAATTCAGCCATTCAAAAAGCGTATCTCGAGTAGTGCTACACAAGACTCAATCATGAATGCACACAACAAGACTCAATTTACTTATGCAAAGATCAAATGTGCACTCACCAATATCAAAGAATCTCATGGTCACAATACTTGCTTCAAATGCAAGTTCAAGCTCAACCAAAATGTTCAAATGCCCTCACACAAAGAATGATTCCATACTCACACAATAGTTCACAGTTTAAAGCTTCAGGATCAGAGGCAACACTCACACGCATAAAGAAGAACACAATGCATGCTTTCACCTATAGGTTTGCCCGTATTTTCCAATAGACAATTGTTTTAGCCCACTTAAGATCAAAAAGGTCTTTTCAAGGCTTGTAATGGGGCTGAGTGCAAAGGTATGGTCATTTAGGCTTAGTGACTTTCGTTCTCGTGGAATGCGGTGCTAACAACACTTCCTTTCCTCTTCTTTCATCATTTTCTTTAGTTCTCATAAGTCTTCCCATTATTCACATTCCATGCATTGCTTGGGAACCCCCTTTCTGTTGTATTTTATTCCACAAATTGTTTCACTCTTTGTTTTCTTTCTTTTCTTTCCCTTCTCTCTTTTGTGTTTGTATGGAGGGGTTCCATTTTTCTTAAAACCATGGGTTAAAGGAGACTTTTGTTGCACTTCTTAACTTGCCTTCTCTTTTCACCACACCCCCAACTTAGGCTTTTGGCCTAAGTTGGCTATTCAATCAACCACAAATCAAGAGGATTATATGTAGTGGATTTAATAAAGGTTATGTTTTCATCAAGTTTCTTCCAAAGAAAGGTAAGGCTGAAGGGGTGTTCAAAAGAGGTTCACACACTGACAAGGTAGGCCACAAAAGAGGTATATGTCAAATTGGCTCTCACTATTCGAAGTTGCCAATGATCATATCAAGAGGTAGCCTTACTTAGTCGACCGGACCAACGGGGAAATATCTAGGTGTTATCATGCATGGTTCACAGTAAGCTCATCAAAAAAGGCATCGACACCAAAGTCAAACAAGACTCCAAATTTTCGCTAGTGTGCAATGTTCATCACAAGAGACTCAATTCGATAATTGGCTAGTAACAATGAGATGCAAACAATTCACATATTGTCTATGAAAATTCATTTGGCCTCATCGTAGCCACACATTCATATTTGTTCGAATATGAGCACTATTCAAGTCATCGGTATTGGTCGGGACCGATACTCAAATTTGCAAAAGAACAACCACATTCAACACAGAAGGGGTGGCAACAATTTGCAAATATAGTTTCGGAAGGGTCAAAAATCATTTTCACTTTAAGATCAAGGAGCCACAAGCTCAAACCTTCCAGAAAAAGCAGTGTCAACACAATTTAAGCACACAACCCAAATAGATAAACAAAACAAGAGTAATAATCAGCACACAAAGGTGGGCCTCATCCCACCACAAATAAAAAAAAACATTTGTCCTCAAATGCAAATAAAGAAATCCAAAAGTCAAAATAAATAAAGACAGAGAGGGAGGTAAAGAGGGGATCATGTCTATGCAGTTGCTCCATCTGTCTAGGCATCAATGCCCTGTGTAATGCTCGAGATCTGGGCATCAGTGCCCCGAGTCACCTCAGAAGGACCATCACACGACAATATGATATGCTCATTGAAAATGAGTACCAAATTTTTGAAAGTAAACTCAGGGTTTGGAAAACCAACCTTTATGCCGATTAAAGTACTTTGAAATGCTAGGTGGCAATGAAATCCAATTCCGAGCACAAATCAATAACCAAAATACTTATGGAATGCAAAAACTGGACTATTTTTCAAGCCAAAGGTTTAAAAGTTTCAAACTCATTCCCTTTCCCTCACTTTTTCATCTTCCCAAAATCACACTTGCACTCTAATTTTACATTTATTACATTTTTGTTGTATTTTTAGTAGAGAATTGCTCTACGAGTTGGATTACATTACTTCCTAGCATATCAACATCCA
Organism: Solanum tacnaense; assembly: GCA_029582525.1. Taxonomy (NCBI): domain Eukaryota; kingdom Viridiplantae; phylum Streptophyta; class Magnoliopsida; order Solanales; family Solanaceae; genus Solanum; species Solanum tacnaense. The sequence continues at coordinate 43,713 of JAJOOD010002992.1, forward strand.
TTTGATCGGCATAAAAAGTTGGTACTTCAAACCCCGCTTTCATCTTGTCGAAAATGTACTCATTTGCAATTTGTTAATCTTGTTGAATTCTGTTGGGCCTCTCTGATTGGATCAGATTGGTTAATTGCCTATTCCTAATCGATAACTCTTGCTTGCAAGGTGAAATCCCACTTTCTAGTGCGTTAAGTTAAAATATTTTTTAATAGGGAGTCCTTTTATGTTACAGGTCTTAGTCAGATTTGTTCGTAGGAGCTTAAATTGCACTTTCGATGGTTGCGGGGCTAATTTCAAGAAGTTGGGTTGATAATAGGCATGACGACTCATTTCGGTGAGCTGAGACGAGCTCACCGAACCACTCAGCGATTCGTCTAATTGCCCTACCTCGCCTTTGATATCATGCTTCATGTGTTGTGGCTTCTTTATCTTTCGACGAGAAGCACGAGGTCGCCAAAAGCACTCGACGACTCTCTGAAAGTCTTCTTGTTAGCCTTTTGTCTGCACCCCTGAACCCCTCTGCGTAACTTTTGGTGGACACCCCTTTGTTCGATGAAAGTATTCGGTGACTCGCCGAATGGACTGCTAAGTCTGCCTGCAGCTAATGGTCTTTGGTTTGCTTGTCGAATATTTTCTAACTTTATCTCAAGGTTTTGCAGAAACGGCCAGACCAAAAGTTGCAGGAAGAAATATGCCACCCCGACATATAAAGGCACAAAACTCCAGAAGAGATGCACGGACGACAGATCACCCCAAAGCAAGAAGCAAGAACAAGAAAGCCAGTTCCAGTAGGAGGATTCCCATTGAACCAAATGTCTCTTCGTGGGATCGAGGGTTCATTAACGCGATACATGCCTTTGGAGCAGCTCATGATTTGCACAATATGGCTAAGGCTAATATCGCAACAGCAACTGAGGAAAATGCACACAATGAAAACCAGAGTCAGTATGAAAACACTCCGGGCACTGATGCCCAGACAGAAGGAGCAACTGCTTAGACAGGATCCCCTCTTTACCTCCCTCTCTGTCTTTCTTTATTTTACCTTTCAGATTCTATGTTATTTACATTTGAGGACAAATGTTTTTGTTTGTGGTGGGGTGAGGCCCACCTTTGTGCGCTATTTGTGAATCGTGTTTTGTTTGAGTAGTTGGGTTGTGAGCTCTAATGCTGTGTTACTACTGTTTTTGTGGATGTTTAAGCTTTTTCGCTCCGTGTTTTAAATTACAAAATGATTTTAAACCTTTCAAAAAATTTTGCCACCTCTCACGTGCGTATGTGAGCTATTCTTTCACAAAATTTGAGTTTCAGTTCCGATCAATACCGATGACTTGAATAGTGCTCTTAATCGAACGAACATGATTGTGCGGCTACAATAAGGCCAAATGAAGTTGCATAGACAATATGTGAAATGTTTGCATCTCGTTGTGACTAGCCAATGATCAAATCAAGTCTCTTGTGATGATCATTGCACACTAGCGAAAGTGTGGAGTCTTGTTTGAATTATAGTGTCAATGCCTAGTGTGATGAGCTTACATGTGAACTATTCATGATGGATCCTAGAATTTACCCCGTTGGTCCGGTCAACAAAGTGATGCTATCTCTTGATACGATCAGAGGCAACTTCTAAGAGTGTGAGCCAATTGACATATACCTCTTGTGTGGCCTACCTCGTGAGTGTATGAATCGCTTTTGAACACCCCTTGAGCTATTCCTTTCTTTGGAAGAAACTTGATGAAAACTAGACCTTTCTTTGTAAGGAACTTGATGAAAACTAGACCTTTCTTTACCAATCACTCATAATCCACATGAAGTTGTGGTTAATTGAATAGCCAACTTAGGCCAAAAGGAAAGTCTCCTTCAACCCATGGTGTTCAGAAAAATGGAACCTCTACATAAGAAAAAATAAAAAAAAAAGAAAAAGAAAAGGAATGAAAAAGAAAGTTCTGAATTAAAGTACAAAAGAAATGAGGTTTCCAAACAACCCATGGAAAGTGAATAATAGGATGACTTATGGGCACTGAACAAAATCATGAACGAAGGGGAAAGGAAATGTTGTGAGTAGCACATTTCATGAGGATGAAAGTCACTGAGCCTAAATGACCATACCTTTTCACTCAGCCCCATTACAAGTGTTGAAAATACCTTTTTGATCTTGAGTGCGCTGAAGCAAGTGTTGATTGGAAAATATGGGAAAACCTATGGGTGAAATTATGGATTGTGTTCTTCATTATGAGTGTGAGACTTGCATCTGATTCTATAGCTTTAAACTGTGAACCATTGTGTGAATATGTAATCATTCTTTGTGTGAGGGCATTTGAACACTATAGTTCAGCTTGAACTTGTATTTGAAGCAAGTATTGTGAGCTCGAGATTCTTTGATAATGGTATGTCACAACTTGAATCTTTGAGTGCACATTTGATCCTTGCGTAAGTAAGTTAAGTCTTGTTGTATACATTTATGATTCATTCTTGTGTAGCACTATTTGAGACAACATTTTTGAACAACCCAACTCGAGTTTGCTTAAGGACAAGCAAAAGTTTAAGTTGGGTGTGTTGATGAGTCCAATTTTTGGACTCATTCAGGGGTGTATTTTGATAAAATAAGTGTCCTCAAAAGCATATTTTCTCTCAATTACTGATGAAAACCCTTAAGTTTCAGGTATTTGGAGTTCGAGGGAAAGCATGGACACTACTTAGCAAAAAGGAACAAAGGCAGATGAAAAAATAAAGAAATGAAGATCTGAGAATCGTCGAACCCGTTCTGTGAGTCACCAAAAGGTCTTATCCTCGCCTTTTGTTCCAGTGTGCTGAGCCCTGAAAGAAACGATCAAATCGGCGATGAAAAGGAGCAGGTGGCGTGTCGCCGAGCAGTTTCGTGAAGTAATACTATGTCGCCCAATGATCCAAATCAAGATAATGCTGAAGGATAGAGCAAGACGGCTATGAAACCTACCAAAGGGCGGATGACCGAGTTGATCGGCAATCTCCACTAACGACGCCGAATAATCCGCTGCAGCACATATTTTTAAAAACTATAAATACTCGTTGAGACTTGTAGCTTAATATCAGATTTTTAATATATAATTTTGGCGAAATGATCTGATTGACCCTTGTATTTGTATCACTTTGTATTCTGGATCCTTTTACTTAAACCTTTGTCATCTGGACCCTTAAACTAAATAAAACACAATGTAACAAATCCCTCTGACCATTGACCAAACTTATGTGGCATTAGAATGTCTGAGTTGGCAAATATGTGTAAGTACACGCTTCTTTAAGCGAGTGAATAAAATTTTTTGGGTTAAAAATTATTAAAATTATAAAAGAAATATTTTTTTAAAAAACAATTAATTAAAAAAATCCTTCTTCTTCTTCACCCACTATCTGGTCCTTTTCAACCATTTTCATTCCATACCCATCCCTTTTTTCTTCTTCTCCACAATCTATTAACATTAATTTATCAGATCTTAGGGCACATCTTGAGTCCACTGATTAATCGCGGAGGGTGAAAGCGGCGCTGGTGGTGCACGCCGGAGACCACTGCTTCACAATAGAGTGAGAGAGAGAGGCGACACTGGTCAGTGGAGAGGAGAACGAGGTGGGTGAGGGTGCGAGGTCATGGCGATGAAGAGGTTTCTCAGTCAGATCTAGTGATGCGGTAGCTTAGGTTGTTGGTTTTGTGGAGGTTGGAGGAGGAAAGGAATATGGTGATGGTGTGCGGTGGAGATGAAGATAGGTGAGGGCGAGAGTATTTGCGATTTTGCCGGCAAAAATGGCCATGACGATGGCGATGGCTTCACCGGTTGATTTTGGCCGTTAACAGTGAATGGGGAGAATGAGATGGCACTAACAACTTTTACGTCTCTTTTTACATTTATTAAAAAAATTATATGAAGAGTATATGTTACCTTTTATTAAAACATTATATGGAGAATCAAATTTCGGTTACCTTTCATTTAAACTAATTTTGGTTAACATGTGAAGAGTATATAATACCTTTTATAAAATAATTTTGGTTAATAATTTTTTAAAATATTTATGAAATAATTATGACATGGCACTAATATATATGACGTGAATATGACATGTCAATTATGTAAAGGAGAGTGAGCTACACACATGGTTGGAGGGTCTTAAAAGTCTCATTTTAATTGAATCTAAGGGTTCAGTTGATAAATTGTTAAGTAAAAGGGTCCAGAATACAAACGGATACAAGTGTAGGGGTCCATCAGACCATTTCGCCTATAATTTTAACATAGAATTTTAAGTTCTTATTTTGGAGTGGCTTTTGAAGAACTTGAAGATTCAAATGGTTTCAACTCCAAGAATTTGGACTTGGGTCTTGTAGATTCTTCACTCTTAGTTTGTTTTGACACTGAAATCTTCATACATATTTTTATGCAAACTCATACTGGTATAAATTTATATCTCATTTACATGTCTAGCTAAAACCCCAATTTTTGAGGTGTGGTTTTGTGAATATGGGTAAGATTATATGTTGGGTCTTGCTTGTTGATGATTTATTTGTTGTTTAGATGTGATTTCGTTTAGTAGTTGTGGTGGAACTTAATGAAATTGTAGGTGAAAATACAATTTCACCTTTGTTTCTTCGGCTTCCGAGAGAGAGAGGTTGTAAAATTAAGACTACTAAATTGATGGCCCGTGAGATTGGGTCGACATGAGGTTCAGCTCGAGAAAGTGAACTTTAGTCCTTCTCCCACACACTCTGATCGAGCGAGTGAGTGGGCTAAGGTGGAGGCTGTTCTTGATGCGGCAACTTGGTGTTCGAGATAAACCGAGTTGATTCGGGGTAAGTTGCACAAGAGGGAATTTACCCCCACTATAGTGTAGCCTAGTCACAAATATTCAACAGATTTATTATCAAAAGCATGTACCCTATATTTTAGTTTATCCCATATTCCAATCATATCCCAAGAATCCCCTCCCCGTAATTAGTACTCCTTATATTTTTACTGTTTTTGCTTACTTGTTACAAACTCCTATTGATAATTGACGCTTGGGTCACCCCTTTGATTTAGCATGTTTATATTCAATAATATTTTTAGCTCCGACTAATTAAGACTTAATTTTATTTTTCTATTAATTCTCAAAACTACACCCTTGGGATTCGACCCCAATCCTTGGTGGGGTTACTTTACAATTGTACGATCGTAGACACTTGCATTGGAAGTTGTGTCTTGGTTACGCAAACATAAAAATGGTGCCACTGCCGGGGAGTGGTGTTACTTTAGGATTTTTAGCTTGAGAACATTTTTGTTCTTCTTAGTTGTAGTTCCACTTACTTAATTTTCAGATTTGTTTCTATTATTTGTGTTGAAAACAAAAAACATGAGTGTTAATGGCAGCAACGGTAGCCAGGTTGACCACCAATACGACATAAGAAATCTCAACGATGTCGAAGAGCCCAACAATAATGACCCCCATATCATGGGAGGTATTGGGGCTATCCGTTTACCTCTAGCCGAAGGAAATAGATGTTCCATATAACGAGCACTATGTTGAAACTAAAGGGACTTTTCAGCGAATTGGATCGTGAAAATCCTCATGAGCATCTTTGAAACTTCGTAGATGTGTGCGGACCATTCTCTTTCAAAAATATTTCTTAGGAGTCGGTCTGGTTAAGGTTATTCCATTTCTCGTTGATGGGAGAAGCGTGCATATGGCTGGCGGAGTTGCCACGCGAATCCATTACTTCTTCGGAGGAGTTGGTCCCCGCATTTAGTAAGCGATTTTTCCCTCCTTCGAAGATGATGACTCTTCGGGATAATATCCAAAGCTTTAAGAGTTTGGAAGGTGAGCCAATCCATGAGACGTGGCTGCGATTTAAAAAGTTGGTGCTACAATGCCTGACTCATGGTCTGCCCGACAATGTCTTGCTACAGTATTTTTACCGAAGCCTGGATTCGGTAAACAAAGGTGTCGCTAATCAACTTTCACCTGGAGGCCTGATGCAGCAACCGTATGCAGTAGTAGCCCAACTCTTAGATGACATGATGACCATCAATAAGGCATGGTACACTTATGAAGACCAAGTCTCCCCTCTCACATTCATGTTATCCAAGGAGCAGATGGAAAAAGATAATGAGAAAGACCAAAAGATGGCCAAGATCATGACACAAATTGACATTTTATCTAAAAATGTCACGGGGGCTGGTACCCGTGGTGTCAACATTGTGGGGGTCGGGTGTGCAAATCCTGAGGAGGTGAAATTTGAAGCCTTGTATAATGAGTAAGTGAACTTCCTAGCCAACCAAGGTAGTGGTTATCGTTCAAACTACCCAAGGCAGGGTGGTACCCAAGGTTGAGCTAGAGATGAAGGATGGAAGGATCGTGAATAGAGAGACCGAAATCCTAATTGGAAGGATGGGGAGAAGGATAGGTATGTGCCTCCCCACGAGTGCTAAAAGCCAAAGGATTCAGAGGGTGGTAGGTCTAAGAATATGCTTTCTCGTATCCTCAATAAAGTTGAAGGGTCAGACAATATCTTGAAATAGATAAAAGAGGATGTGTCGACCCTTAGCCACACTATTACCTCCCATTCACTATCAATCAAGCAGTTGCAGACCCAAATGGGTCAGATGTCGTCTCACCTAAATCTGAAACAGAAAGGGGTTTTTCCTAGTGACACTATGGTCAACCCCAAAATGAGGTTTGAAGGTGGACCTGCGTTATTCCATGATGTTAAATAACGCGTTGTTTGGGAGGCAACCCAAAAGCATTTATTGCTTTATTTTACTTTGATAAAATAATGGTGTGTTGGTTGGGAAGATAGAAGTGTAGAGAGTGAATCAAAAGTGCAGATTTGTGAGTTACAGGTCCATTCAGTGAATCACCGAAGGGTTCGATGACCCCGAACCCGACCGCCGTTAGACTCAAGACCAATTTACATTAGAGTCGCTAAAACTCAGTGACCGTAGGAAATTATTGGCGAATCGTCGATCATGTGGTGATCTCGACGGAGACCGATGTTTAGACTCCCACCATACATGGGGGTTCTGTAAAATTCGGTGAGACAAATGACTAGGTTCCATTCCAGTGGCTAGGTTCTTAGTAGGAGAAAAGGGTTGAAGATTCGTGAGTCATCATAGCATCGAGGATATAGCCACCATTTCATTTCTGTCTTTCTTTTATGTTTCAGACTATTGTATGGGATGCATCCCAAGAGTTATTCAAAGTTGTTTTAGATGGTTTGAGATAAAGTGCTAATGAATTCCTCTTCGTTTTATGTGACTTCGTTTGGTATGAAACAGTTTTAAATTTCTGCACTTTTCTATTATCTTATGTTATGATATGCTAAGTGGTCCTTCGGGGTTCTAGGTGCCTTGTTACATCTAGGGTGTACACCTGGATCGTGAAAGTAATTGGTCATCACTTATATAAATTTACATGAATTTTTCATTGATCACAGTCATTGTATTTCCAATATATTTTTCTATCGCCAATCACTTTTAAAAGAATCAAGTGCATTTTCAGGAGCTAGGAAATGAGACAGCCGAAAAATGCAATGGAAGCTACATAAGCACAAATAAAAAACATTGTTTCGCAGAGGAACTACCTAACAACCAAAAAGATATAAATGGTACTTAAGGAAATTTACATCTTACAATTTCAACTTATGTTCATGATTTGATTTTTATGTTGTACTCAGAAGTAAAGATAAATCCGAAATTTTAAATCAATGAGTTCAATATAATTGAAACTCTAGAACCAAATAGCAAATAACCTAGTAGTAAACCTAAAATTCGGTCAATTGATTGAAGCTTGTCTCCCATTTTTTGAACTTATAATATATTTGTTTCATGTGTACCATTTCATTACATTTGGTTATATATAGAATTTCCAGGTGAGTCTAAGCTCAACAAAGTTACATGTGAAGAGAATCTTCCAAATTATTCAAAATCGTATTTTAAATAATTGAGATTTTATTTTAGAAGATAATAATGTAATTGTGGCTCGAAACATTGTACTAAAGATGAAAAGGATGGACACTATCACTTCACTCAAGGAATACTAACATGTATAAAATTTTGTTTCCATCGATACATCTACTAGGTAATTCATATAAACTTTATGGCTATCTTCCTCTATAATATTAAGTATTTCCAACAAGTTTCTAGTATTGTTAAACATTATTTTTCTCTTTTTTTATTGTTGGTTCTTAAATATTTGACAAAATAAAAGAAAATTGATGAACTTATTTTTATTATCTCATAAAGATTTTGTGCATTCCACAATATACAAACAAGATCTCACCAGTTGAAGCTGAACTAAAATTGAATCCTCCAACTAAAGAAGATCCAAATATGAATCATTCGGCAAAAGAAGATTCAAGTATATATAAAAAAAGGAATGTTGGTTGTTAGAGAAAAGAGAGAGAAATTAAAAAGGCAACAGAGAAAAGGATTTTGTGATTTCGTTCACCTAGGTCCAAATTGTATTTAATCATTTCTTTGAATTCTAGCTGTAGGATTTTATCATGTTTTTCAATGTTTAATGGCATCAATTCATTTACAATTTTAAATTTAAGTTACCTTTATAAACTTTGTCAATTACTTCTTTGATTCTTCTTTATTAACTACCCTTTATAGAGGATTATTTTCAAAATTTGTCAACAAAAATGGCGTGATATCTCTTGAGTAAGAACACATTCAATATATTATACGAAATCAACCAATGTGAGTTTTCTCGAAATTTCAAAAATGGCTCTAAACATAACTATGTGTGTAAATTCAGGTTAATTTCACAGAAGTTCACCGACTTATAGATTCTAACCATAAAAGAAATAAACTTGAACTAGAAAATTTCTATTTTAATAGCACAATAGCATTATTGTTTTACTTGTGTTGTAACATTGTTTTATTGTGCCCAATTTGATTAAGATTAGGTTCGCTCAATTTATTCAAGCTAATGTTACTTGTTCCTAAATTCTACAAGTTAGTTTTGGCTGATTTGGTTTATTTCATATGTCAAAAAACTGTATAAGGGTCTCATTAAAGTAATATACTTTTTTCTCTCTCTTAATAAGGTATCACCGTCAAAAGTACACTAATGGGTAATTTTTTTTCCTGCACATCAATAGCTCCATCCACCCCAACAGCTAATATTGATGCCTCCTCTGTCGTTAACCACTTGATTCAATTCAACCCATCATCTCAACTTCCCATTGACAACCTATAATGTATTGCTACTTCATGGCCATGACCTATATGGTCATCTTGTCGGCACCAATTTGTCCCCTCGAAAACATCACTAATGAAATTGAAATTGTCAACCCTAAGTACAAGGATTTGTTTCAACAAGATAAACTGATCCAAAAGGTTGTTATGGCCTTTGTGGATACCACAATCACATCCATTGTTGCTTAGGCAAAAAACACTCGAATGCTGTCTAGGATAACCTTCACACCTACTTTACAAATAAGTCTCAAACCCGCATCTTTATCCTTCATCACCATCTCTGTCCAGTTTATTATTGACTATTCGCATGAGATTCGATCTATGTATGATGAACTCACCATACCGGTTCACTAGTCAATAATGAAGAAATTGTGGTGAAAATATTGAGTGGCCTTTGTCTAGAGTTCTGTGAGATTTCATCAGCAATACAGGCACGAGACTCTCCAATTAGCTACGATGAACTATTTGACAAACTTCTTGATCACAAGTTTTTCCTTAAACATGAGGACATAAAAACTACAACCACTCAGGTGACTGCAGAGTTTTTTAACGAGAAACATATTCCCAATCAGCCTAACGTAATATTCTACGCCCAACCAACAACAAAAACTGGCTTCCCCCAACCAGACATCACATACAAATATCATTCTGCAAGATTCGAACAATGGTTCTCAATGGCGTAATATACCACAACAACACTCACAGGTCCGCTGTCAGCTATGTGACAAGTTTGGGCATACAACAAATGTCTATCAGTCCTGGTCCCATAAATATTTCGAAGCAAAGTCTAGTTTTGTTGCATAGACAGCAGCACCTAACCCTTGGATTGTCGACTCTGGTGCATCTCACTACATTACCTCTGATGCCAACTCCAAGCACAATGTTTAGCACTTCAAAGGGATCGAGGACTTGACGATGAGTAAGGGTAATCTCATTCCAATTACTCAAACTGGTATGACTCATTTATCTCTATCAAATAAGGCCTTTAAAATCTCTACGTTTTTATGTGCTCATGCTATCAAGCATAAGCTTCTTTCGGTTTCTCAATTATTTCAAGACAACCTAACCTCAATCGATGTTTTTCCTTTAAATTTTCTTCTGAAGGATCTCATTATGGGAACTTCTCTTCTGTGCAGCCCTAATAAAGCATGACTCAAGGAATGGTTGTCACTGTTCTAACGAACCATCAATGTTTCTACCAGCAACATCGAGGTTTGGGCCACCCCCATTCTCTAGTTTTATTTTACATTCTCAATAATTTAAGTCTTTCTTATACATTGAAAGACAATTTCACTTATTGTAATTCTTGCTTCTACAATAAAGCCTATAGATTTCCATTTTCTTCAAACACAGTGTCCCACAAATCTCCATTAGAAACACTTTATCGTGATCTGTAGGGACCCTCCCCGGTACTATCAATTGATAAAAAAATGTTATTATTGTATTTTTGTTGATCGGTATAGCAAGTACATCTGGTTATCACAACGAAGAAGAAAATTGAAGCTAAAAAAAATTTCACACTTTAGATCCTCTCCTTGAAAAACATTTTGATAAAAAAAATACCCACCCTTTAGTTGGAGGGGGTAAATATCAAATACTAGAACCATACCTTCATTCCAATGGCATACTTGTTTCTCGACCACATACACCGCAAAGGGTTGCCATGGCTAAAAGACGCCATTATCACCTAGTTGAGACAGCTAAAATACTACTTCATCATGCTGCCTTACCATCCAATTTTTGGTCATTTGCTTGTCATCATGTCACATATCTCATCAACTTTCTAGCAACTAGCACATTTAATAGAAAGTCACCATGTGAAGTTATTTTTAATGACAAACCAGCTTAAGCATCTCTTCGTATCTATGGTTTTTTGTGCTACCCATGACTTCAACCATATGCCAAAAATAAGTTAAAATTGTACTTCAAACATTGTGTCTATGTAGGTATCTCCATTACTTCTCATTCCCATCAGTATTTTGACCCTACAAGTTCCAAACTTTTTCTCTTTTGAGTTGTCAGAATTTTTGAAGATGTTTTTCCATTTGATAGTATGTTTTCTCCCTTTAAACAAAAATTTTCTTATTTAACGTGGCAAAACAATTCTTCTTAAAATTAGTCTAACCTTTTTTCTCATCCAGCAATAACACTTGATACTAGTACCATCGAGATTCCCCCACTATTCCACTATGGCAAGATACATGCCGAGACGCATGCTCAATTTGTGTCAGACAGGAGAACTACCCAGAGGTAGATAACTCCATAACTCAGGAACAATGTAATGCCTCCATTAGTTCATTACCCACTTCTTTTGATAGGTATATTCTACTCGATGTTGCTCACCCTCAACCCCATTTTGTTTTCCAGAGCAAACCCCTTGTCCCCTCTACTTGTCCAATCTCCATAAATCGCACTCAACCAATTAATCATGTCTATCGGCATTAACCACCCTCATCATATTTACTACCACCACCATCTCTTAGTTTACCTCCCCCGTATGAACCTAATGTTATCATACTACTGATAGAACAATGTAATTTTGTAATGAGGTCACAAAACAATATCTTTAAGCAACAAAAAATCATTAACTACATCACCTAATAAGGTAGCTTGCATCCTCTATCCCTGTAAGCCAAAAATAAGCAAAAGAATTTCCATATTGGATAGATGCAACGAAGGCTGAATTTGATGTATTAATGCATATTCAGACTTGGGACTTGGTTCCACCAAACCAAGCCCGAAATTGTCCCTTGTAAGTGGTTATTTCGAATTAAAACCAAGGTTGATGGATCCATTGATACATACAAAGCATGTTTAGTGGCAAAAGGGTTCAAAGTAAGGCCCATAGTTTATTTTGACAAATAATTCAATCGGGTTGTTAAACCAACAACAATTCCAACAACTCTCACACTTGTTGTAAAGATGTATTGGCGACGGTTCCAAATAGACATCAATAATGATTTTATCCAAAGGAAGATTCAAGAAGACACCTATATGTGTCAACCTCTGGTATATGAATACACAAATAATCCCAACTATGTCTTCCATCTCAAAAAGGCAATCTACGGACTCTGGCAAGCTCCTAAGGTCTGATATGATGCACTGACTAGTTCCTTGATTCGAATGGGGATCATAATGTCTAAATGTGATAATTTTATCTTTTTTTTGTACAATATGGGAGTCACTATTTATGTGCTAATCTATGTGGATGACCTCATAATAAGCGGTTGTGATGAAACACTCATTCAGCATATTGTTACCTCTCTGTCCAACAAATTTTCTCTAAAGTACCTTGTTTTATTACATTATTTCTTCGGTGTTGAAGTATACATGAATGTTTCTAGGTCGTTTCATAGTAAATACAAGTATGTACATATTATTTTACATGGAACTTAGATGCAAGATTGCATTGGCCATTCAACCATCTATGAGCATGTTCGAGACCCCACTAGTTGGTGATGGAGAACCTAAACAGACGACAAAGAATAGATAAGTGTGCTTGGTAAGCTTTAGTACCTTTCATTTACCCGATCTAACATCACATACTCAGTCAACAATCTTTTTCAGTTCAACACCTCTCCTTTTATGCTTCACTAGAAGCCTGTTATGCAAATCTTGTGATACTTTAAAGAAACAATCCAATATGATAATCATATTTCCAAACATAAATCTACTGCTCTCTGTACCTATGTTGAGGCTGATTGGGTAGGTGACATCAATGATCTCTGCTTTATCTTAGGTTACATTGTTTATAAAGGCATGACGCCCATTTCCTAAAGTTTTCGTAAGCAACCCAAAATCTCTTAGTCCTTTAATGAGGCTGAATATCGTGCAGTTGCTTGTGCCTTGCCCAAAATGAATAGGGTTATTCACTTATTCAAAGAGCTTCATATGTCACTCCTTGCTACTCCAATGATACTTTGTTATAATCTTAGGGTCATATACATTGCTGAGAATCCGATACATCATACCAAAATGAAGCACCTTGAGGTTGATATTCACTTTGTTCGTAACTAGGTCCGCAATGGACTGGTCAACCTGAGGCACATACACTCTGCTGAATGATGAGTCCACAAATTGGACACATTTAGGGCTGTATTTTGATAAAATTAGTGTCCTCAAATGCATATTTTGTCTCAACATCTGATGAAAACCCTTAAGTTTCAGGTATTTGGAGTTGGAGGGACAACATGTACACTGCTTAGCAAAAAGGAACAAAGGCAACTGAAAGAATGAAGAAATGAAGATCTGAGAATCGCCAAACCCGTTTGGCGAGTCGCCAAAAGGAATTATCCTCTCCTTTTATTCCAGTGTATTGAGCCCTGAAAGAAAGGATCAAATAGGCGGTGAAACGGAGCAATCGGCGTGTCGCCAAGTAGTACTTTGTCTCCCAATGATCCAAAACATGACGATACGACAGGATAGAGCAAGACGGTGACAAAACCTACCAAAGGGAGGATTGCTGAGTTGATCGGCGATCTCGACTAACGCTGCCGAATGATCCACTGCAACACATATTTTTCAAAACTATAAATACTCGTTGAGAGTTGTAGCTTAATATCAGATTTTTAATATAGAATTTTTAACATAGAATTTTGAATTCTAAGTGTGAAGAGGGTTTTGAAGAACTTGAAGATTCAAAGGGTTTCAACTCCAAGAATTTGGACTTGGATCTTGTGGATTCTTCACTCTTTATTTGTTCTGAGACTTAAATCTTTATGCCTATTTGAATGCAAACTCATATTGGTATAAATTTATATCTCTTTTACATGTCTAGCTAAAACCCCAATTTTTGAGGTGTGATTTTGTGAATATGGGTTAGATTATCAGTTGGGTCTTGCTTGTTGATGATTTATTTGTTGTTTAGATGTGATTTCGTTTAGTAGTTGTGGTGGAACATAATGTAATTATCGGTGAAAATACGATTTCACCTTTGTTTCTTCGGCTTGCGAGAGAGAGAGGTTGTAAAACTAAGAATACTAAATTGATGGCCGGTGAGATTGGGTCGACATGAGGTTCAGCTCGAGAGAGTGAACCCTAGTCCTTCTCCCACACACTCAGCTCGAGCGAGTGAGTGGGCTAAGGTTGAGGCTGTTCTCCATGCGGCAACTCGGCGTTCGAGATAAACCGAGTTGATTCGGGGTAAGTTGCTCAAGACAGAATTTACCCCCACCATAGTGTAGCCTAGTCACAGATATTCAACAGATTTATTATCAAAAGCATGTACCCAATATTTTAGTTTATCCCATATTCCAATCATATCCCAAGAATCACCTCTCCTTAATTAGTGCTCCTTATATTTTTACTGTTTTTACTTACTTGTTACAAACTCCCATTTATAATTGACGCTTGGGTCACCCCTTTGATTTAGCATGTTTCTATTCAATAATGTTTTTAGCTCCGACTAATTAAGACTTAATTTTATTTTTCTATTAATTCTCAAAACTACACCCTTGGGACTTGACCCCAACCCTTGGTGGGGTTACTTTACAATTGTACAATCGCAGACACTTTGCATTGGAAGTTGTGTCTTGATTACGTAAACATAAAAATGGTGCCACTGCCGGGGAGTGGTGTTATTTTAGGATTTTTAGCTTGAGAACATTTTTGTTCTTCTTAGTTGTAGTTCAACATACTTAATTTTCAGATTTGTTTCAGTTGTTTGTGTTGAAAACAGAAAGCATGAGTGTTATTGGCAGAAACGGTAGCCAGGTTGGCCACCAATACGACATAAGAAATCTCAACGATGTCGAAGAGCCCAACAATAATGACCCCCATATCATGGGAGGTATTGGGGCTATCCGTTTACCTCTAGCCGAAGGAAATAGATATTCCATATAACGAGCACTCTGTTGTAAATAAAGGGACTTTTCAGCGGATTGGATCGTGAGAATCCTCAAGAGCATCTTTGAAACTTCCTAGATGTGTGCAGACCATTCTCTTTCAAAAATATTTCTTAGGAGTCGGTCTGGTTAAGGTTATTCCATTTCTCGGTGATGGGAGAAGCGTGCATATGGCTGGAGGAGTTGCCACGCGAATCCATCTCTTCTTGGGAGTAATTGGTCCCCGCATTTAATGAGCGATTTTTCCCTCCTTCAAAGATGATGACTCTTCGGGATAATATCCAAAGCTTTAAGAGTTTGGAGGGTGAGCCAATCCATCAGACTTGGCTGCGATTTAAAAAGATGGTGCTACAATGCCCGACTCATGGTCTGCCCGACAATGTCTTGCTACAGTATTTTTACCGAAGCTTGGATTCGGTAAACAAAGGTGTCGCTGGTCAACTTTCACCTGGAGGCCTGATGCAGCAACCGTATGCAGTAGCAGCCCAACTCTTAGATGACATGACGACCATCAATAGGGCATGATAAACTTATGAAGACCAAGTCTCCACTCTCACATTCATGTTATCCAAGGAGCAGATGGAAAAAGATAATGAGAGAGACAAAAAATGACCAAGATCATGACACAAATTGACATTTTATCTAAAAAATTCATGGGGGCTGGTACCCGTGGTGTCAACATTGTGGGGGTCGGGTGTGCAAATCCTGAGGAGGCGAAATTTGAGGCCTTGTATAATGAGGAAGTGAGCCAACCAAGGCAGTGGTTATCGTTCAAACTACCCAAGGCAGGGTGGTACCTAAGGTTGAACTAGAGATGAAGGATGGAAGGATCGTGAATGAGAGACCGAAATCCGAATTGGAAGGATAGGGAGAAGGATAGGTATGTGCCTCCCCACGAGTGCCAAAAGCCAAAGAATTCAGAGGGTGGTAGGTCTAAGAATATGATTTCTCGTATCCTCAATAAAGTTGAAGGGTCAGACAAGATCCTGAAATAGATAAAAGAGGATGTGTCGACCCTTAGCCAAACTGTTACCTCTCATTCACTATCAATCAAGCAGTTGGAGACCCAAATGGGTCAGCTGTCGTCTCACCTAAATCTGAGACAGAAAGGGGTTTTTCCTAGTGACACTATGGTCAACCCCAAACGGAGGTTTGAAGGTGGACTTGCGTTATGCCACGATGTTAAATAACGCGTTGTTTGGGAGGCAACCCAAAAGCATTTATTGCTTTATTTTACTTTGATAAAATAATGGTGTGTTGATTGGGCAGATGGAAGTGTAGAGAGTGAATCAAAAGTGCAGATTTGTGAGTTACAGGTCCATTCAGTGAATCACCGAAGGGTTCGATCACCCCGAACCAGACCGCCGTTAGACTCAAGACCAATTTACATTAGAGTCGGTAAAACTCGGCGACCCCAAGAAATTATAGGCGAATCGTCGATCATGTGGCAATCTCGACGGAGACCACTGTTTGGACTCCCACCATACATTGGGGTTCTGTAAAGTTCGGTGAGACAAATGACTACTTGGCGTTATGCCAAATAGTTCGGTGATCGGGACTAATGTCGCTGAATGGGCAAAAACTGGATGATTTTTCAAGCCAAAGGTTTAAAAGTTTCAAACTCATTCCCTTTCCCTCACTTTTTCATCCTCCCAAAATCACACCTGCACTCTAATTTTACATTTCTTACATTTGTGGAGTATTTTTAGTATCGAATTGTTCTACGAGTTGGATTACATTGCTTCCTAGTATCTCCACATCCATTTGATCGGCATAAAAAGTTGGTACTTCAAACCCCGCGTTCATCTTGTCGAAAATGTACTCATTTGCAATCTGTTAATCTTGTTGAATTTTGTTGGGCCTCTCTGATTGGATCAGATTGGTTAATTGCCTATTCTTAATCGATAACTCTTGCTTGCAAGGTGAAATCCCACTTTCTAGTGCGTTAAGTTAAAATACTTTTTAATAGGGAGTGCTTTTATGTTACGGGCCTTAGTCAGATTTGTTCGTAGGAGCTTAAATTGCACTTTCGAAGGTTGCAGGGCTAATTTCAAGAAGTTGGGTTGATAATAGGCATGACGAGTCATTTCGGCGAGCTGAGACGAGCTTGCCGAACCACTCAGCGATTCGTCTAATTGCCCTACCTCGCCTTTGATATCATGTTTTATGTGTTATGGCTTCTTCACCTTTCGGCGAGAAGCACGAGATCGCCAAAAGCACTCGACGACTCTCCAAAAGTCTTCTTGTTCGCCTTTTGTCTGCACCCCTGAACCCTTCTGCATAACTTTTGGCGGACACCCCTTTGTTCGCCTAAAGTATTCGGTGACTCGCCGAATGGACTGCTAAGTCTGCCTGCAGCTAATGGTCTTTGGTTTGCTTGTCGAATATTTTCTAACTTTATCTTAAGGCTTTGCAGAAACGGCCAGACCAAAAGTTGCAGGAATAAATATGCCACCCCGACATATAAAGGCACAAAACTCCAGAAGAGATGCACGGAGGACAGATCACCCCAAAGCAAGAAGCGAGAACAAGAAAGCCAGTTCCAGTAGGAGGATTCCCATTGAACCTAATGTCTCTTCGTGGGATCGAGGGTTCATTAACGCGATACATGCCTTTGGAGCAGCTCATGATTTGGACAATATGGCTAAGGCTAATATCGCAGCAACAACTGAGGAAAATGCACACAATGAAAACTAGAGTCACTATGAAAACACTTCGGGCACTGATGCCCAGACAGAAGGAGCAACTGCTTAGACAGGATCCCCTATTTACCTCCCTCTCTGTCTTTCTTTATTTTACCTTTCAGATTCTATGTTATTTACATTTGAGGACAATTGTTTTTGTTTGTGGTGGGGTGAGGCCCACCTTTGTGCGCTATTTGTGAATCGTGTTTTGTTTGAGTATTTGGGTTGTGAGCTCTAATGTTGTGTTAATACTGTTTTTGTGGATGTTTAAGCTTTTTGTCTCCGTGTTTTAAATTACAAAATGATTTTAAACATTCCAAAAAAATTTGCCACCTCTCACGTGCGAATGTGGGCTATTCTTTCGCAAAATTTGAGTTTCAGTTCCGATCAATACCCATGACTTGAATAGTCCTCTTAATCGAACGAACATGACTGTGCGGCTACAATAAGGGCAAATGAAGTTGCATAGATAATATGTGAACTCTTTGCATCTCGTTGTGACTAGTCAATGATCAAATTAAGTCTCTTGTGATGATCATTGCACACTAGCGAAAGTGTGGAGTCTTGTTTGAATTATAGTGTCAATGCCTAGTGTGATGAGCTTACATGTGAACTATTCATGATGGATCCTAGAATTTACCCCGTTGGTCCGGTCAACAAAGTGATGCGATCTCTTGATACGATCAGAGGCAACTTCTAAGAGTGTGAGCCAATTGACATATACCTCTTGTGTGGCATACCTCGTGAGTGTATGAACCGCTTTTGAACACCCCTTGAGCTTTTCCTTTCTTTGGAAGAAACTTGATGAAAACTAGACCTTTCTTTACCAATCACTCATAATTCTCATGAAGTTGTGGTTAATTGAATAGCCAACTTAGGCCAAAAGGCTAAGTTGTGGGTGTGGTGAAAAGATAAGTGCAAGTCAAGAAGTGCAAGGAAAGGCTCCTTCAACCCATGGTGTTCAGAAAAATGGAACCTCTACATAAGAAAAAAAGAAAAAAAAAGGAATGAAAAAGAAAGTTCTGAATTAAAGTACAAAAGAAATGAGGTTTCCAAACAACCCATGGAAAGTGAATAATAGTATGACTTATGAGCACTAAAGAAAATCATGAAGGAAGAGGAAAGTAAGTGTTGTGAGTACCACATTTCATGAGGGTGAAAGTCACTGAGCCTAAATGACCATACCTTTTCACTCAGCCCCATTACAAGTGTTGAAAATACCTTTTTGATCTTGAGTGAGCTGAAGCAAGTGTTGATTGGAAAATACGGGCAAACCTATGGGTGAAATTATGCATTGTGTTCTTCATTATGAGTGTGAGCGTTGCATCTGATTCTGTAGCTTTAAACTGTGAACCATTGTGTGAATATGTAATCATTCTTTGTGTGAGGCCATTTGAACACTATAGTTCAGCTTGAACTTGTATTTGAAGCAAGTATTGTGAGCTCGAGATTCTTTGATAATGGTATGTCACAACTTGAATCTTTGAGTGCAAATTTGATCCTTGCATGAGTAAGTTAAGTCTTGTTGTATACATTTATGATTGATTCTTGTGTAGCACTGTTTGACACAACATTTTTGAACATCCCAACTCGAGTTTGCTTAAGGACTAGCAAAACTTTAAGTTGGGTGTGTTGATGAGTCCACAAATTGGACTTATTCAGGGATGTATTTTGATAAAATTAGTGTCCTCAAAAGCATATTTTCTCTCAATTACTGATGAAAACCCTTAAGTTTGAGGTATTTGTAGTTCGAGGGAAAGCATGGACACTACTTAGCAAAAAGGAACAAAGGCAGATGAAAAGATGAGGAAATGAAGATCTGAGAATCGTCGAACCCGTTCTGCGAGTCACCAAAAGGTCTTATCCTCGCCTTTTGTTCCAGTGTGCTGAGCCCTGAAAGAAACGATCAAATCGGCGATGAAAAGGAGCAGGTGGCGTGTCGCTGAGCAGTTTCGTGAAGTAATACTGTGTCGCCCAATGATCCAAAACAAGATAATGCTGAAGGATAGAGCAAGACGGCTATGAAACCTACCAAAGGGCGGATGATCAAGTTGATCGGCAATCTCCACTAACGACGTCGAATGATCCGATGCAGCACAGATATTTGAAAACTATAAATACTCGTTGAGACTTGTAGCTTAATATCATATTTTTAATATATAATTTTGGCGAAATGGTCTGATTGACCCTTGTATTTGTATCACTTTGTATTCTGGATCCTTTTACTTAAACCTTTGTTATCTGGACCCTTAAACTAAATAAAACACAATGTAGCAAATCCCTCTGACCATTGACCAAGCTTATGTGGCATTAGAATATCTGAGTTGGCAAATATGTGTAACTACACGCTTCTTTAAGCGAGTGAATAAAATTTTTGGGTTAAAAAATATTAAAATTATAAAAGAAATATTTTTTTAAAAAACAATTAATTAAAAAAATCCTTCTTCTTCTTCACCCACTATCTGGTCCTTTTCAACCATTTTCATTCCATACCCGTCCCTTTTTTCTTCTTCTCCACAATCTATTAACATTAATTTATCAGATCTGAGGGCACATCTTGAGTCCACTGATTAACCGCGGAGGGAGAAAGCGGTGCTGGTGGTGCACGCCGGAGACCACTGCTTCGCAATAGAGTGAGAGAGAGAGGCGGCACTGGTCAGTGGAGAGGAGAACGAGGTGGGTGAGGGTGCGAGGTCATGGCGATGAAGAGGTTTCTCGGTCAAATCTAGTGATGCGGTAGCTTAGGTTGTTGGTTTTGTGGAGGTTGGAGGAGGAAAGGAAAATGGTGATGGTGTGCGGTGGAGATGAAGATAGGTGAGGACGAGGGTATTTTCGATTTCGCCGGCAAAAATGGCCATGACGACGGCGATGGCTTCTCCGGTTGATTTTGGCCGTTAACAGTGAATGGAGAGAATGAGATGGCACTAACAAATATTACGTCTCTTTTTACATTTATTAAAAAAATTATATGAAGAGTATATGTTACCTTCTATTAAATAATTTTGTTTAATTGAATTATACATAGGAAGAGTATATGTTACCTTTTATTAAAACATTATATGGAGAATCAAATTTCGGTTACCTTTCATTTAAAGTAATTTTGGTTAACAAACAAAATTTTACGGATATTTATTAACATATGAAGAGTATATAATACCTTTTATAAAATTATTTTGGTTAATAATTTTAAAAAATATTTATGAAATAATTATGACATGGCACTAATATATATGACGTGGATATGACATGTCATTTATGTAAAGGAGAGTGAGCTACACACATGGTTGGAGGGTCTGAAAAGTCTCATTTTAATTGAATCTAAGGGTTCAGTTGACAAATGGTTAAGTAAAAGGGTCCAAAATACAGACGGATACAAGTATAGGGGACCATCAGACCATTTCGCCTATAATTTTTAACATAGAATTTTAAGTTCTTAGTTTGGAGTGGGTTTTTAAGAACTTGAATATTCAAAGGGTTTCAACTGCAAGAATTTGGA
The DNA here is from genome assembly GCA_029582525.1 of Solanum tacnaense. Classification (NCBI taxonomy): domain Eukaryota; kingdom Viridiplantae; phylum Streptophyta; class Magnoliopsida; order Solanales; family Solanaceae; genus Solanum; species Solanum tacnaense. The sequence continues at coordinate 64,927 of JAJOOD010002992.1, forward strand.
CTTGGGTCTTGTAGATTCTTCACTCTTAGTTTGTTTTGAGACTTAAATCTTCATACACATTTGAATGCAAACTCATATTGGTATATATTTATATCTCTTTTACATGTCTAGCTAAAACCCCAATTCTTGGGCTGTGATTTTGTGAATATGGATTAGATTATATGTTGGGTCTTGCTTGTTGATGATTTATTTGTTGTTTAGATGTGATTTCGTTTAGTAGGTATGGTGGAACTTAATGAATTTGTAGTTGAAAATACTATTTCACCATTGTGTTTTCAGCTTACTCGAGAGAGAGGTCGTAAACCTAAGACTACTAAATTGATGGCCAGTGGGATTGGGTCGACATGAGGTTCAGCTCGAGAGAGTGAACCTTAATCCTTCTCCCACACACTCAGCTCGAGAGAGTGAGTGGGCTAAGGCAGAGGCTGTTCTTCATGTGGCAACTCGGTGTTCGAGAGAAACTGAATTGATTCAGGGTAAGTTGCTCGAGAGAGAATTTACCCCAACTATAGTCTAGCCTAGTCACAAATACTCAACGGATTTATTATCAAAAGCATGTATCCAATAGTTAGTTTATCCCATATTCCTATCACATCCCAAGAATCCCCTCTCCTTTATTAGTACTCCTTATATTTTTGCTATTTTTGCTTACTTTTTATAAACCCCCATTGATAATTGACGCTTGCATCACCCCTTAGATTTAACATGTTTATATTCGATAATGTTTTCAGCTACAACTAATTAGAACTTAATTTTATTTTCCTACTAATTCTCAAAACCACTCCATTGGGATTCGATCCCAACCCTTGGATGGGTTACTTTACTATTGTACGATCGTAGACACTTGCATTGGAGGTTGTGTCTTGATTACGCAAACATCACTGACCAACTTGCAGATCCACATAAAAAAACCTTTTCCAAACCCATTTTCCAACGAATGCTTCCCAAGTTACGCGTAGTAACGCATTAGCATTACTGTTTTACTTGTGTTGTAAAATTGTTTTAGTGCTCACAATTCTATTAGGATTAGGTGTATTCAATTTATGCAGGGTTAGTTTGTATTAGTTGTTGTTATTTGTTCCTACTTTCTAGGAGTTAGTTTAGGCTAATTTGGTTTATTTTATCTGTATAAAAACACTATTGGAGTCTCATCAAAGTAATATACTTTCTTCAATTTTATTTGTCTTTACAACACAAATATAAAAGTTGTTCTAAAACTTTAAAAAAACTCACTCAAATAAAAGACTCATCACCTTACATGACATGACCCAACCTTTGAACTTTTAATCGACGAACGGTTAAAAGGCTCTTTCCTGAAATATACATATAGATATATCAATCTTTGATTATCTAGTTAAACCACAATACATATTACCCTCTATCAGTTTAGGTGTAATGAAAGTTAGAGCCATACCATTGCTATTCCCTGCAAATAATCCAACTCATGGGGACTCCAATAGCTTTGTCATAATTTGCATTCCCTTTTGTCATCTGGGTAGTTTTGCAGACATTTAATTATTCCTAAGCCCCTTAAATACACTTTTTTCTTGAACTCGGGTGATCTCTAGATATCCAAAGTAATTATCAGATTCTTGCTAGGGTTCCACGTCCCCAGCCGATTCCTCCTGCCATGGATAAATTATGTCGTGGGCTAGCATCATCTACACCTGAGATGAGAGGATAAAGATAAATGAAGTTAGATTTATATTTATACTGACACTATATTATGAGTATGTAGAAAACAAACAACATAGTTCAGCAACTAAGCAATGTTCTACTTGGATATTTGACCAGAGAAATGCGGAGGTATTTGCTTTATAGTTATATAAATAATGAAAGGAGAAGGCACCAAAATATTAAGTCTTGATTTGTCACTAAAAAAAGTAACTTAAACCTAAGTTCCTCAAAAATATCATCTAGTGTGTATAATTCCTTCCAAAAGATGAGCATTTTTTAATGATCCAACACAGGCGCAATAACAGTTTTGGAGGTTTTGAGTAACCTATATAGATATAAAGAATGAATATAAAACAATAAAAATCCGGACCATAATTTCTACTATTTTCCTTGGAAGATCAATAGTCAATTACTATTTTAAGATACTACAAGAAGCCACAATATGTATAAAACACATAGATGTGAGAGCCAAGACTAGCAATAATCACTCCAAGATGCACATAAGAATTAATCTACATCACAATAGTTCTTCACAACTAGTTTGTGATTTCATAGAAAACTAAAGTTGATAAATTAAATAGTTCTTCAAAAGACAAGTAGTCAAGTAGATGCACTTCAGGCAGCAAAGTATTTGAAAAACTCTAGCAAGTAAACTTCAACTTTAACTTCTTTAGCTAATTGCACCACAACATGAATTCTTGTTAATCTGACACTTAACCACCTCTTTCCCAAAAAACTCAACTCAAGTCCAAAAACTTGCTGAACTTCTTGTAGTTTAGAATATTCCATCATGTGATTAGCTTATCATATTTCAAACAGTGGAAGAAAGCTCCTACAACATGAAAGAAACATCCCACACTGCTACCCCTCCATCCCCATCCCCACTAGTGAATAATATCTTTGTGCAACTAGTTCAATGTAGCAATATTTAAACAATACAACAATGCTTCAACTTTGCTAAGAGAGAAAATAATAAACAAAATATAGGTATATAGCAAGAAATTTAGCAATTGCATCCTCTGTACTAGGACCACTACAAAGCACCTATATACCCTATCCTAAAGGTTCTTCACTTTATTTCTGAAGAATTCACTAAATTTCTCCATCTTCAAACTCATGACATCCATTTTCTACTAGAAACTTATGGATTTTACGAGGTTTGAAAGTCTATAAATATTGGTCACACATGATTAATCCAACTTTAACAAATAGAAAATCACTTCCATCACAATAAGACACCTAAAGGCATCAGCAATTTAGTTTGAACTACCTTGAACTGTATAGTTACATTCTTTTATTATTTCTTTGTTTTGTTTGGTAACTGTAATGTTTTATTACCAGATTTTGCAATATGTTCAATGCTTGGTTACTATGGATGTGGATATCTTCCACTCTTAGAGCCTAGCTAATTCAAATGATCTCTTCTGCTAGAGCCTATTCCAAGGATAAAAGTTAAGCTTATGCATAAAATATATAAATCTAGGCAGCATACTAGCTCTACAATGTATGTCTTGTATAATTATTCTAGTGATCAACTACATGTTCCTCTCCTTGTTTTGAAAAATCATGTAGTTCCTCTCTTGCCAAATATAGTAGATTGTTGCTGCTAGAGTCATTCTGTATAGTTCTACTTGTATGGTTTTATTTGAAGCATGCTCTATAGCCCATGTCAGTTCCTCATGCCATCCATTACTAACTCTATTGATTGCTAGCCAGTTCAGGAGTTTTTGCCATAACACTTTTGAGAATCGGCAGGTGAAGAATAGGTGCTGGTGTGATTCATTTTCTTCCCTGCAGAGTGGACATATTACTTCACTTGTGATCCCCCATTTTTCCAATCTACCCCTGGTGTGTAATCTTCTATGAATAGCCAGATACAATGCAAATATCCATTTAGGATTTCCCTAGTCATTGCAAGTAATTCTCCTCCAGGGAACTTTTATATAATCCCCTCTTAGTTTCTTATACATTTCTTTAATACTAAATTCATCTGCCTCCAAAATTTCTGCAATTTGCTGTCCCTTTTCTTCCAGTTATTTTCTTGCATGCATGATTTTCCTCACTATCTAAGAAGCCTGATTTGCTTTCACTTCCCATGGTCTCCTACCTTTGAGGTAGAAGATATGTACCCATTTAAACCATAGTTTATCTTTCTTCTTGTTTAGTTCCCACAGGAGGAAACTGAAGTCAACCAGAACTCACACTTGGAAAATTTGGCATACATATCATGTTTTCCAAGAAGACCCAAAACAATACGGAGATGGGCGGCATACTCTTCCTTACTCTTCAAATAAACCAAAATGTCAGTAATAAAGACAAGGGATAAAGGACAAATATACCCCCAAACTATCGTAAATGGTATGCAGATACCCTCCGTCATACTTTTGGGACATTAGTACCCCTGCCATCCAAAAAGTAGATCATATATTCCCTTCACTCTAACGGAAGAGTAATTAGGGACACATGGTACAATATTATACATCGATTCAATATTTAATAAATGTCGGGTCAGTTGATTAGATTATGACACGTGTATGTCCGTTAGTATAAAGGGTATATATGCTCTAGTTTTTGGACGGCAGGGGCACCAATGTCCCAAAAGTAAAATGGAGGGTATCTGCATACCATTTATGATAGTTTGGGGTATATTTGTCCTTTTTCACTAAAGACAATAACAAGAGAATCCAGGAATGGTTTAAACACACCATTCATTAAACTCATGAAGGTTGTAGTCACATTGGTCAATCCAAACGACATCACTAAGAACTAATAGTACCCATAGCAGGTCCTGAATGCAATTTTGGGTACATCCTCAAGCCTAATCTTTAACTGATGGTAACCAGATCTTAGATCAATCTTAGAGAAAATTGACACACCTTGCAATTGGTTGGAAAGATCATTTATTTGTGGCAACGAATACTTCTTTCGAATGGTGACCCTATTCAACTGCCGGTAGTCTATGCACATCCTCATACTACCATCCTTTTTTTTAACAAACAAGAAAGGAGCACCCAACGGGGAAGCACTAGGAAGGATGAAACCTTTATCAAGAAACTCCTGGATTTGTGCTTTAAGCTCTCATAATTCCACCGAAGCCATGCAATAAGAAGGGATGGAAATGGGGCGAGTACCCGGTTCCAAGTCAATGCAGAAATCTATATCTCTATCCGGAGGAATACCAGAAAAATCGGTAGGAAAAACTTCTTAAAATTCAGAAAATATAGAAATAAACTCAATAGAGGGAGACTCAGCATCAACATCTTGAATATGAGACAAATATGCCAGAAACCCCTACCCCACCAGTTTCCTAGCTCGAATAAAAGATATGAGCTAAGCTGGCTTAAGTTTGTACACCCCTTCCCACTCTAACTGTTCCCTGCCCGGGATCTCTAAAGTCACAGACTTAGCATTACAATTAAGCAAATCACAATAAGGGGACAACCAAGTCATGCCTAAGATTATATCAATGTCAGTAATATCTCGAATAAGCAAATCAGCCCAAGTCTAAAAACCCATAAACAAGATAGGACAAGTACGATAGACATGAGTGACTATGGCAGACTCTCCAACTAGGGTAGAAACATGGATGGGGGCATCAAGTACATCACCAACCGCATCAAATCCCAAGTCAAACTAAACTGACACATATGAATAAGTAGAATCAGGACAAAAAAAGACAGTAGCCATCTGGTAACATACATGAATAGTACATGTTATCACTACATCAGACACCTTAGCCTCGGTCTTGCCTGGAAAAGCATAAAAATGATCCCTGTCATCTTGACGGGCAACCTCCTTGCCTGGATGCACTGCTCCTCTACCCGCATTACCATTTCCCCGGCCTCCATGGCCTCACTGATTTCCTCCTCGCCCATTTTGCGGACTTCCTCTGTCATTACTATCGCATCCGGTTGGTACCACTGCTCTGGTCTGCTACTGAACTGGGTCAGACATCTGTGGGTGGGGACAATCTCTCCTCATATGTCCAGGTTTTTCATAATTGTAACATACTTAATAACTTAACCAAGTCCGCATCGCTACTATTATAGTAGTCGTATCATAACCATCTTTGATATACACTCACTATAGGAAATCGTCATAGAGATCCTAACCTCAATTGTCGCAACATAATTTCATCATTTACTAAGCAACCCACACATATTATGACTACAATACTAAATGTATTTGCCGAAGTAATGGTGTTCATTATCCAGCCGTCCATTACAAAACTTCTTTAATGTTGTCACCTACAAGATTGAATCTATAAATCTGACCTTAATCACTTCACAAAGTGATGAATTTTCTCTATATTCAGGAACTCATCTCTCCTCCTATTCCTCAAAGTTCAAGTTATATACTTCTCTATAAAGAAAGTTATAAAATGTTTCCAAGTCAAGAGTAGTGCATTTACTAGTCGGCACGAAACATGAGACAACTACCACATTTTGGTATCTCTCTTGAACTGGTATATCATAAATTCAACACTCAATCCCTCTACTGTATTCATCTTATAAAGAAAATCATGACATTATACAAGGAAATCATAAGCATCTTCAGATTCAGTACCCACAAATAATAGGGATTTCAACTTTAAGAACTTAATAAAAAGATCATGTTGGTCACTAGTCTTTACATGCCCACATTAAATCGGGAAAACATGCTTATTTGGAAGGATGCATCCTCTCTTGCTAGTGTTGGTGTTACCAGTTCTGTTGCTCTGGTTCTAACCATATAGTGAATGAGGAAAGATACCAATTGGATTCAAGTAATAGAACAAAAAGAAAAAGGAAATGAGTTTTCCTAACTTCCTATAGACTCTCCAACATAAATACAGATGTCTCCATACTGTTCCTCAAGAGTCTACTAGACTAATTTTGGTACAATAAGATCAACGAACCTAGGGCTTTGATACCATCTTTGTTACGCCCCAGACAGTTGTGATGGGCACCCACGCTAACACTCTGGTGGGAGAACCATTACTACAATCCAACTAATAAATTAATAGAAAACTAAGCATTTAATGATACGAGAGCAGGTTTAAATTGCCAAAATAAATGATGGAGTTGCCTTAAACTCCGAGGTCTAACAAAATAACTAATGCAGAAATTCAACCTCTAGAACTGAAAATCATTGTACAAAAACTCGGAGTACCTAATAAGTCTAAGAAAAGCGGGCATAACCCAAAAAATAAAACAAAACAACCTAAACCAATCGTCTGAGTCCGAAAAGAGTATACTTAACCGAGAAAGATCAATGGCAGCCTGAAAGAACTGGCTCACCCTTGAATTCATTCACGGTCAGTAGTCTCCTAACTGAGGTCTGTCAGTAGCCGCCTGAAGATGCCCTGTACTAACTAAAGAAAGAGCAATTGCAATATAAGTACACAAAACACAGTGTGCTGGTAGGATCACACATCTACTACCATAAGCACAATATACAACGAACAATTCCAACACAGTAAGCACACATATATAGAATACAGTTCAATTAACATTTTAGAGCAACATACAATCTCCCATTATCAATGACAAGTAGACATAAGCATAATAATCACAACTAATTATCTCATGGAACCCATACATAAATTGTTAGTGTGTCGGAACGTGAAATCCAATCCAATATACATATTTCGGAACGTGACACCCAGTCCAATATATGTGTGTAATCCAATAAAAATGTGTTAGAATGTGACACCCGGTCCAATATTTATGTATTAGAACATGACACCCGATCCACTATATGTGTGAGAACGTGACACCCAATCTAATCAGCACAACCACATTCAGAATCACACCCCGAATGAACAATACTCATAGTTATACAATCAAATAATAGGTTTATGGAATGTATTGTGTACAAATAATCTTTTCATTAGATTTGATTTACATTTCCCTATTCACACACATGCACGCATATAATGAAGATATTATCTGGCATATATCACACAATAGGAAATCAAACCATCACCTACCTCGAAACCAAGCTTGAATCCTCCTAAGACACTTGAGCCTTTCCTTTCTAGATTCTTTCCACTTGATCTTGGTCTATAAACGAGTAATTTACACAAGAATCAATAAATAGGGTCTAAATTACCCGGAAAATAACACAATTATTATCCCAAGATCCTAACGTTCAATTAGGGCTTTTCCCACTATCAACTTCAGGCCAAAACCCTCTTTCAATTATTATTACCCAAGAAACTAAGTTCTACGGATCGAAAAATGAATTAGGGGAGTAATAATCTTGCCTTTTCTGCTAGAAGTTGTGGAAAACCTTCAAGAATTACCCTGGGTCATCCCTTAGAACATAAGAACGAAGTTCTATAGAAAATAACAAATTCGGGGTTTTTCCCAACTTAGATCGTGATGACCAGCCACGGCGGACCCCATCCCGCCACAACGGCCCCGCCCTGGCAGCTTGCACGGAGACAGAAGCTTGGAGTTTGAGTCCAAGTTCCCATTTCCCAACACTCCTTCAGACCTGGACATTATAAAACTACTCTTTCACGCCAAGATCAGTTCCAGGAGTTCTACTAGCACGAATTCAATTTTGTAAAGCCGTACGGGCTCCTTAACGTCTTGGCTATCCACTCATGTGATAAAATTCATAATTATATCCCCCATTCTTTACCATATTTCCGTAGACCTTACCTAACTCATATTTTGTATAAATCTGGACTAGGCTAGACATTTCTAAGTCATTACTCAAAAGTTTTCTGGCCCATATTCTTTCCCCATTGTCTTTTCCATAACGACGGGAACAAGTCATTACAAGTAGAAACATCTTCGTTGTCTAATTTATATATTTTATGTAATGATCATATTTTTTTTGAAAGATAAAAAAATCGGTATGATAAAATATCAACAATTATAATTTTTGTTAAGTAATAATTAGATCAAACTTTGAAAAAGACAAGTCTTTTTTTTCAGCGAGAGAATGAAAGAAAAAATATCTCTTTAAAATTAAATTGATGTAACTTTTAAAGAATGTTAAAAGAGTATTCATTAGAGATAACTTTTCTATCTTCACGAAATTAGTATACAAAAATTTGACAAGGTACTTGATGACACTCAAGGAGTTGAATCTTCGTTATTTCCAAACTGCTTGACTTTCAAACTCCTCTTTGTAAGAAATTTTGTACTACAGTACATACTAACTTAAAATTTAATTTTTTGTTACACCTCGGATTCGAGAAGATAAAAAAAGATGGAGCTTTTAAGAACTTGGTGCCCGAACCAACGGAAGACACCAACAGTCTGTGGTCGGACACACGTTTTGTAGGTGGGGTCCTGTAATTGGGCTCACAATTATAAGGTCTCTGATACCACCCACGGCCAACCAGTACGGTCTGTGGTTGGGTCTATGGAACTTAAGTCTGGTCATTGGTGAGGGTCAAAGTTATTTAGAGGAAAAAGGTTGTTGAGTGAATTTTGAATAGTCGTATCTTTTATAACAAAATGAATTAGGTGGCCCATGACCTATCAAATTAAAGATAATTAACTTCTCTTTACAATGTCAAAGAGTTTTCTCAAATCCAAGCTAGTAGTAAAAATTTATACTAGTTTTAGTGAAGCCCTATTGAGGACAACATAAACCACGACCCAGTTGATAGGTAGTGGTTCAAACGATGGCCCGCCAATCATTTAGTGTGAAACATGACCCAGCTAAAATCCAAGCTCCTAGTATAATGTTATGCTCGTTTAAGTAAGGTTCACTTTTTTCTTTTCCCCTATGCTTTGGGAACGTAAATTACGTCATTAGATGCCTAAACTACGTTGTTTTACTCTGTCTAAGCCTAATAATCTAGTCAGACATACCCAAAACCCTTATTCTCCAAAAATCATCCAAGTTAGAATAAAAGAAAAGAAAGTGGCGCCAGTTTCTTTAAAGAAAAAGTAGTAGTATTCTGCAAACTTCAGCCCCGACATCCAAAGGATTTCTTCGTAGATTTTATCATCACATATGTGGTCTTTCACTAGTGGATTCCTTTCACCCAATAGGTCCCTAGAATTCAGTTAGTTCTTTAGATTCTCATAAACTGTTTGGACCTAGATTTTCTAGATTTTTAAGATTTATTATTATTATGGTTCCTTTGATCTAAATAAATTATTTCTTGATAATTCAGTGTCATTCCATTCATAGCACTCAGAACCCTAGATTGTGTAAATTTATCCTAGTTCATGAATTACATTTTCTAGGCTAATTAGATAGAAAATCATGCTCCAGATTTCAAATGCCACGTTCTTAGTAAATAAATATTTCATTCTCAGTTAGCATGTCAGTGTTTTGAGCTATTCAGTATATTAGATTCACATATATTCAGTTGGGAGTAGATTTAGCACCAAGTTTGACTAGGGTTCAGCGTAACCTCAAAGACCTAGAACTACGTGCCAACATAGGCTTAGAAGTCCCCTGTGTTGGTCATCACTTTTTAGTGATCCTGTCATGGTCATGCCTCTATACCCCTGGCAAGGCATATAGGGTCCTCTCGATAGGGTGTATATATTGGACTCCACGTTTATATCACATGTCTTATGTCGGTTAATAGTAGTTCCTATAGTTAGACGTTTAGTGCATTGACTAGGTTTTCAGCAGTTACTTCAGTATACAGTTCAACATGTTACCATCATGATTAGATCATGGTCCTTGCATTCAGTTTATCTTTCATTTAAAATTCAGTATATATCTATTACACCGTGAAGCTACCCAAGATGCGGATACGGGACCTAGGATCACTTGTGACCACAAGCTAACCTTGCTGGCATATCATAAGCATACTAAATAAACCGAAGAAAGGAAATGTTGTGTGGAAGCTAAATCATAAGATAATCTGAAATAAAGTGATGGGGAATACCCATAACTATTAGAATATATAAAAGCTGGGAGTTTAACAACCACTGAAATGTCAAACTCAAATGCTAAAGATGATTCTAACTATGTCTAGAATAAGCCTCTAACTGACTAGAAGTGTTGGGACATGCCCCTAGCTAAATCTAGCAAAAACTTAAACCAAAGACTAAAAGAAAAAGAAACATGTATGTCATCCTCGGAGAATGAGGACTTACCACTAATACTGCTGAGCTGAAGAATGGCAACCGATCTATGCGTGATCTGGAACCTCAGGACCTGAACCTATATCATGAGAAGATGTAGCGCATAGTATGCGTCAATACTTGAAAGGTACTAAGCATGAAGGATTGAGTAAAGTCGAACAACTTACATAACTGAAGAAAGCATATAAATGAGCAATGACATGAGATACGCATGATACTAAACTAAGAATACTGAACATGCACTAACTGAATGCATTGACCAAGTTTATAATATGCTAAAACTGAAATCTAACTGTAAGTGATAACATGGTCAATGCAATAGAATCTGAGTGTAAATGATAACATGGTCAATGCAATAGAATCTGTTTGTGGGAGCTACTGATAACCGACATAAAACCATATGGGCAAACTATGGAGTTTGATGTATACTCCCCATCGATAGTACCTAATATACCCTGCCAGAGGTATAGATCCATGACTGGCGTGATCACTAAAATGTAATGCCAATAGGGGACTTATAAACTACGGGGGCCTGTAGTTTTGGGATTATTCGGGTACGCTGAACCCTAGTCCACTTGACCTAAGCCTACTCTTAATTAGAATGTATGTAAGCAATATTGTGATTGAAATGCTGAAGTACTGGTTAACTCAATTACTGAAATGCAAATTCTGAGAATGCAAAAATTATAACTGATAATGTGACATTCGTAAAGTGAAACATCTATATCTGAAATAACTGACCTAGCATGTGTAATTCATGAACTAAAAGAACTACACAGCTAGTGTTCAGAGTTTATCCAAGAATCTACGCAAAACTTTACCAAAATTGTGATATTCTGATTAGGAACATTAAAGTAACTAATTCATATTAATCTGCTAAAATTCTGGAAACCCCAGGTCTAGGTAATAGGAAGGGAATCAAGAATCTAACTTAAATCTAGGGACCAAATAGGCGGAAGGAACCCACTAGTGAAATCCCACATCCATGGTAACGAAATTCAAGGAAAAATCTTTCGATTTGGGGGTTCGAACTAACGAAAATTCATTACGTTCTTGGACTAGGGCTTGGTCGAGTTTCTTTCCTATTTCTATCTAAGATTGATGAATTTTTTATTAGAATTTGATTATATTGGGTTCTAATTAGATTACTAGGATTAAACTGACAAATACTAAATAGTTTACTGGTTCAACACATAAGGAAAAGACCAAATGACCCCTGATTTAAAAGTTGGTGAAGCCAACGACGAATCAGACCAAAGGAATGTAGATAATTTAGTTACATTCCATTCATAGCACTCAGAACCCTAGCTTGTGTAAATTTATCCTAGTTCATGAGTTACACGTGCTAGGTTAATTCGATGGAAAATCATGCTCAAGATTTCAAATGCCACTTTCTCAGTACATGAATATTTCATTCTAAGTTAGCATGTCAGTGTTTTGAGCTATTTAGTATATTAAATTTATATATATTTCGTTGGGGGTAGACTTAGTACCAAGTTTGACTAGGGTTCAGCGAACCTCAAAGACCTAGAACTACGTGCGAACATAGGTTCAGAATTCCCCTCTGTTGGTCATCAGTTTTTAGTGGTCATGTCATAGTCATGACTTTATACCCCTTTCAAGGCATATAGGATCCTCTCGATGGGGCGTATATATTGGAATCCACGTTTATCTCACATGTCTTATGTCGGTTAACAGTAATTTCTATAGTTAGACGATTCGTGCATTGACTAGGTTTTCAGCAATTACTTCAGTATACAGCTCAACATGTTATCTTCATGATTAGATCATGCTCATTGCATTCAGTTTATCTTTCATTTAAAATTCAGTATATATCTATTACACCGTGAAGCTACCCCAAGATGCGGATACGGGACCTAGGATCACTTGTGCCCCTAAGCTAACCCTGCTGGCATATCATAAGCATAGTAAATAAACCAAAAAAAGGAAATTTTGTGTGGAAGCTAAATCATAAGATAAACTGGAATGAACTGATGGGGAATACCTATAACTATCAGAATATATAAAAGCTGGGAGTTTAACAAATACTGAAATATCAAACTCAAAAGCTAAAGATGATTCTAACTATGTCTAGAATAAGCCTCTAACTGACTAGAACTGTTGGGACATGCCCCATCTAAATCTAGCAAAAACTTAAACTAAAGACTAAAAGAAAAAGAAACATGTATTTCATCCTCGGAGAATGAGGACTTACCACTGATACTGTTGAGCTGAAGAATGGTAACCGATCTATGTGTGATCTAGAACCTAAGGACCTGAACCTACATCATGAAAAGATGTAGCGCATAGTATGCGTCAATACTTGAAAGGTACTGAGCATGAAGGATTGAGTAAAGTTGAACAACTTACATAACTTAACAAAGCATATAAATGAGCAATGACATGAGATACGCATAATACTAAACTAAGAATACTGAACATAAACTAATTGAATGCATTGACCAAGTTTATAATATGCTAAAACTGAAATCTAACTGTAAGTGATAACATGGTCAATGCAATAGAATCTGAGTGTAAATGATAACATGGTCAATGCAATAGAATTTGATTGTGTGAGCTACTGATAACCTGCATAAAACCATATGGGCAAACTGTGGAATCTGATGTATACTCCCCATCGATAGTACCCAATATACCTTGCCAGAAGTATAGAGTCATGACTGGCGTGATGACTAAAATGTAATGCCAATAGGGGACTTATAAACCTACGGGGGCCTGTAATTTTGAGATTATTCGGGTACGCTGAACCCTAGTCCACTTGATCTAAGCCTACTCTTAATTTTAATGTATGTAAGCAATATTGTGATTGAAAATGCTGAAGTACTGGTTAACTCAATTACTGACATGCAAATTCTAAGAATGCGACAATTATAACTGATAATGTGACATTCGTAAAGTGAAACATCTATATCTGAAATAACTGACCTAGCATGTGTAATTCATGAACTAAAAGAACTACACAGCTAGTGTTCAGAGTTTATCCAAGAATCTACGCAAAACGTTACTAAAATTGTGATATTCTGATTAGGAACATTAAAGTAACTAATTCATATTAATCTGCTAAAATTCTAGAAACCCCAGGTATAGGTAATAGGAAGGGAATCAAGAATCTAACTTAAATCTAGGGACCAAATAGGTGGAAGGAACCCACTAGTGAAATCCCACATCCATGGTGACGAAATTCAAGGAAAAATCTTTCTATTTGGGGGCTGGAACTAACGAAAACTCATTGCGTTCTTGGACTGGGGCTTGGTCAGTTCTCCTCTATTTCAATCTAAGAATGATGAATTTTTTATTAGAATTTGATTATATTAGGTTCTAATTAGGTTACTAGGATTAAACTGATAAAAACTAAATAGTTTAGTGGTTCAACGCATAAGGAAAAGACCAAATGACCCCTGATATAAAATTTGGTGAAGCCACCGACGAACCAAACCAAAGGAACGTAGATAATTTAGTTACATTCCATTCATAGCACTCAGAACCCTAGCTTGTGTAAATTTATCCTAGTTCATGAGTTACACGTGCTAGGTTAATTCGATAGAAAATCATGCTCCTGATTTCAAATGCCACGTTCTCAGTATATGTAAATATTTCATTCTCAGTTAGTATGTCAGTGTTTTGAGCTATTTAGTATATTAGATTCATATATATTTAGTTGGAGGTAGACTTAGTACCGAGTTTGACTAGGGCTCAGCGTAACCTCAAAGACCTAGAACTACGTGCGAACATAGGTTCAGAAGTCCCTTCAGTTAGTCATCAGTTTTTAGTGATCATGTCATAGTCATGCTTCTATACCCCTGGCAAGGCATATAGGGTTCTCTCTATGGGGCGTATATATTGGACTCCACGTTTATCTCACATGGCTTATGTCGGTTAATAGTAGTTCCTATAGTTAGACGCTTAGTGCATTGACTAGATTTTCAGCAGTTACTTCAGTATACAGTTCAACATGTAATCTTTATGATTAGATCATGGACATAGCGTTCAGTTTATCTTTCATTTAAAATTCAGTATATATCTATTACACCGTGAAGCTAATCCAAGATGCGGAAACGGGACCTAGGATCACTTGTGATCCTAAGCTAACCCTGCTGGTATATCATAAGCATAATAAATAAACCAAAGAAAGGAATTTTTTTGTGGAAGCTAAATCATAAGATAAACTGAAATGAAGTGATGGGGAATACCCATAACTATCAGAATATATAAAAGCTAGGAGTTTAACAACCATTGAAATGTCAAACTCAAATGCTACAGATGATTCTAACGAAGTCTAGAATCAGCCTCTAACTGACTAGAAGTGTTGGGACATGCCCCATCTAAATCTAGCAAAAACTTAAACTAAAGACTAAAAGAAAAAGAAACATGTATGTCATCCTCGGAGAATGAGGACTTACCACTGATACTGCTGAGCTGAAGAATGGCAACCGATCTATGTGTGATCTAGAACCTAAGGACCTGAACCCACATCATGAGAAGATGTAGCGCATAGTATGCGTCAAACTTGAAAGGTACTGAGCATGAAGGATTGAGTAAAGTTGAACAACTTACATAACTGAACAAAGCATATAAATGAGCAATGACATGAGATACGCATTATACTAAACTAAGAATACTGAACATGAACTAACTGAATGCATTGACCAAGTTTATAATATGCTAAAAATGAAATCTAACTGTAAGTGATAACACGGTCATTGCAACAGAATCTGAGTGTAAATGATTACATGGTCAATCCAATAGAATCTGACTGTGGGAGCTACTGATAACCGAAATAAAACCATATGGGCAAACTATGGAGTCTGATGTATACTCCCCATCGATAGTACCCAATATACCCTGCCAGAGGTATAGAGCCATGACTGGCATGATCATTAAAATGTAATGCCAATAGGGGACTTATAAATCTACGGGGCCCTGTAGTTTTGGGATTATTCAGGTACGCTGAACCCTAGTCCACTTGATCTAAGCCTACTCTTAATTAGAAATTATGTAAGCAATATTGTGATTGAAATGCTGAAGTACTGGTTAACTCAATTTCTGACATGCAAACTCTGAGAATGCAATAATTATAACTGATAATGTGACATTCGTAAAGTGAATCATCTATATCTGAAATAACTGACCTAGCATGTGTAATTCATGAACTAAAAGAACTACACAACTAGTGTTCAGAGTTTATCCAAGAATCTACGCAAAACGTTACTAAAATTGTGATATTCTGATTACGAACATTAAATTAACTAATTCATAATAATCTGCTAATATTCTAGAAACCCTAGGTCTAGGTAATATAATGGGAATCAAGAATCTAACTGAAATCTAGGGACCTAATAGGTGGAAGGAACCCAATAGTGAAATCCCACATAGATGGTGACGAAATTCAAGGAAAAATCTATCAATTTGGGGGCTGGAACTAACGAAAACTCATTGCTTTCTTGGACTATGGCTTGGTCGAGTTTCTCCTCTATTTCAATCTAATATTGATGAATTTTTGGTTAAAATTTGATTAGGTAATGTTCTAATTAGGTTACTAGGCTTAAACTGACAAAAACTAAATAGTTTAGGGGTCCAACGCATAAGGAAAAGACCAAATGACGCCTGACTTAAAAGTTGTTGAAGCCACCGACGGACCAGACCAAAGGAATGTAGATGGACTGATGGTCCGTATTGGTCGGCCGTCGTTCGGCATCAGAGAGTGAATTTTGGGACCTCGATTCACGAACCAGGACCACCATCCGTGGCCTGACCTATGGTACGGCCGTGAGTCGACCGTTGGACAAATTTTTGAACTTTTTTATGGGGAGGTTGTAGGTGGTGAACCACGAAAAACCAGAACGGACCGTGGGTCAGTCTACTATCTGTGGGCGGTGTCTGTTGGTGGAACCTTCAACTTCTAAAATCTGCATTTGTGTAGTTCTAGCATACGGGGTTTTACATTATTTCCTGCTTGGGAACATCCGTCCTCGAATGAACTCTAAACTAGCAAGATATGGAGGGAAAGAGCTGCAAACCCTACCACTAATTACTAGAAACTGATTTCTAACTAAACTAAGTTCAAAAAACATAAAATATGGTGAAAATGCAAGAATACACTGAAGGAACATGATACTAAGACTAAGGCTACGCATGAGTAACTGAAAGATTGGAGAGCAATTATTACCTCAAGTCTCAATGGAATTGGAAGGAAAGAGATGAGAATACTTGGTTTTCATGGCTGCTGCTTCTTCCCAAGTAGCTCCCTCTACGAACTAACTCCTCCATAAAATCTTAACTGAAGTGACTTCTTTGTTTCTCATCCTTTGTACCTGGCGATCAAGAATCTCAATTGGTACCTCTTCATAAGTGAGATTATCCTTCACATTATGCATGAAAACTTCAACATTTCTTATTTCATTGGAGGAATTACCTTCGTCATCTCAAATCATGCTCATCATAACATCATTAAACACATTACGTAATTTCTCTTAAAAGCACATTTAGGTATGTTCAACAATTCACCTCATGAAGAATATAGACAACTTATACTAAAAGCACATTAACATTAGAAGCATAAATCATAAAAACTCATTTTCCCATTTAAACATAAATTCATCAAGAACATGCATAACATAAGGAGACCATGGAAACACATAATCACACATGACTCCAAAACATGAAACAAGCTACAAGGAACTCTTACTCTCAAGCTTGAATAGGAATAGAAGGAAAGAGATAAGGATATCAAAACTCTTAACAACCTTTCTATTCAACATACTATCTCCCCCTTGGGAGTAAACCCAAACTAAGGTTAACATGAAAAACAACATAGGGACCTGAATAAAACATTCACAACTATAAGGAACTATCACATACTGGTGCCTTCATCCAGAAGAGCTCATTTGCTCTCTTTAGCTTGAAGTACATAGAAATTATTTTTCATTGGAGCAACGAGATTCGGGCCATTACGAGAAGCTTGTTTGGCCTCCATTCCTTTGGCCATAAGAGTAAGGCAATTTCTCACTTGATGATCATTCTTTCCATAACCATAGCAACCACTAGTATCGGCTAGTCACTTCTCATAATGTTTCTTTCCACAATTGGTGCAAATAGGTTTAGGAAATTGAGACCCAATTCCTTTCTCTTGGTTAACCCTAGGAGTGCTTGATGAATCTCGATTAAAGGCCCTCTTTCTGAACCTTGGTTGACCTTGCTCATCAGACCTAGACCTCTTCATCTCGCTATTCTTTTTCTTTACTTTGAACTCCTCAATTTGTTGAGCAAACACTAATAGCCTAGATATATTCATGTCGTCATGGAGCATTTTTGTACGACACTCTTCCTCAACTAGGTTGGACACACCCGTCACATATCTACTCATCTCATCCCTCGGGTTAGACACCACTGATGGAGAATACTTAGACAATTGGGTAAACTTCAAGGAGTACTCTTGCACACTCATGCTACTTTGCCTAAGGTTGATAAATTCCTCCACCTTAGCCTCCCTCTTCTCACGGGGAAATAACCTATCAAGGAATGCTTTTTTAGATACCTCCCACTCTACCGGCCTATTGCTTTTCCATTGATTGAACCAAACTTGGGAAACATCCTTCAATTTATAAGTGAAAAGTTCTACTTTTCTATAGAAGTCACCCCCATAGCATTTAATACCTCATCCACAAACTCTTGGGGACCCTCTCCCACCTTGGAACCAAGAAATACCAGAGGACTCATCCTCGCAAAGTCCCTCAACCTAGAATCCATAGTGCTCACAATAGGGTTCACATGAGTCTCAACACCCCTGGTATCTTGAGCCATCATGGCTTGGGCTTGAGTAGTTATGGCTTGAGCCATCATCAAAAGAGCCGACCTAACTTCTTCATTAGACATAGCCGGAGGATTAACCGAAACTTGACTGCCTTGAGGAACTTGGTCACCTGAAAGACTTTGAGGACCTTGGGGAGGAACTCCCTCAGTCACAATCTCCTCTTCTATCCTTCTTGCGTTAGCCCTTATTGTATTCATATCCTATAAACACAAGAGAAAGGTTAGGGAAAATGACTTCATAGAGTTAAAACTCTAAGGCACGACTTAAAGAGTAATGAAAGAAGGGTAGTTTCCTAATGCCTTATAGCCTTTCATTCATAAATGTGTCGCGATTCACACCCATGAACAAGACGCTACTCGGCGTGGCATGTGAGACATCAATCCTAAAAACCATTCCAAAATCTTGTGCTTTGACTCCTAGTAGAAGTAATTTTTAAGGAATGTGGAACGTGAAAAAGTGGAGGAAAAAACGTGTGAAACAGAAAAGAAAAACTAGCAATCAGTAAAGAAATAGAGAAGTAAGTTTCTTACACAAATCAATCAACACTCTTAAGCAGACTCTTAGTTTGTGAACAAAGACCGATCTTTGTTTTCTTGAGATTCAAAAAATGATCTGGAGAAATTTCTTTCTACAACAAAATTAACAAAAAATATTTGGCTTGGGTCTTGTCTACCATGTGCGAAGTGGGAGATGTAAGTTTTGGGTCGCGGGTTGCGCATGTGGACCGACCCGACACAATCTATTTTTCCTATCCAATTTAATTAATTAGATAATTCTTTTAAAATATAAAGCAGAACAGTTACACTGTAATTGTTCAACCTCCCCTTAAAAGCCTCTTAGTGGGAGTAACTTTTAAGCGACGTGAAATGTAAAACGAGAGGAGAAGAAAAATGGGAGAAACAGAAAAAACAAGGGATTAGTAAAGAAACAGAGAAGTAAGTTTCTTACACAAATCAATCAACACTCTAAGGAGACTCTTAGTTTGTGAACAAAGACCGATCTTTATTTCCTTGAGATTCAGAGAGTGATTTGGAGCAATTTCTTTCGGCAACAAAATCAACAACAAATATTTCCGCTGCAAGTTACAAGGTATACATTTTGTTGTTGTTTTGCTTTTAAAATTCCTTCAATTCGAGAGAGAATTTAATAATTAGTGTTCACATAATGAGTGAATAGTGACAAATACACACAATGTAGATTATTTTTTCTAATAAAATAAATAGATAAAGTTGTTGGAGAGACAATAATAAAAAATAATACGATAAAATGTACAAGATTGGGGTAAGATATTTCTTATTTGTTTACCCATTTGTTATTCTTTTAACCTCAAACGAAGGAGTTTCTTCCTCAATTTGCTAAAACGACGGGCATCAACGTAGTCCATTGAATAATTAGTTTGATGTTAAATCCACTATTTCAAAAATAGATTTTCACTTTTATTTAAAATATGATAATATAGCCATGATAAGAATTCTTTTAATAGATATGTAAGAAAAAAATGAACGGAGAAAGTAAAGTGTTAGTGACAAAAGATTTCAATCAAATTGAACATTAGAGTAAATATAGCATGAACATATATTTTTGTCTTCCTTCTTCATTGACTATGAATTGTTCCATATATTTCTACTTTTATATATATAGTGATTCTGAATTTTTGAAGTTTAAATTTTATGTTATTTTGTATTCATTTTGATCTACGAAAATTTTATATAAAAATAGATAAGAAAATAGTGATTGATCATAAATGATCTTAAATCAAAATTAACGATTCTATCGATAATACTTTAAATGTTATTCATCTATTAATTTTTTTATTGAAAACGTTTATTGTTTTATATCACGATACAACTTCCATAAGATATTAGATACTTTCATTAGACAACAACTATATGATATGTATGCGGCATAATAAAGGAAAAAACTACAATTCCGAAAATAAAAGGAAGAAATTTAAAGGAATACAATATTTTTTTATTGTAGGTGATGTTGTTCATTTACGAATATTAAATTATGATACTATAATATATTTATCTAAAACAAAGAATTCGTCAAGCTAAATACTTGACATACACTCAAACCTCTATTTAACCATCATTCATTATAACAATATTTCACTGTAATGACCTAATTTTCTTTAGAATTAGTTTTTGATGTTATATATTTTGTCCCTATAACATTCTACTTATAACAGTATTGTCATTCACTATAGAAGTGCACTTTTGGTAAAATTACATCTCTATGATAGCCTTACTAAAATATTAATTGAGTAATAATATTTTGTAAATGATATATTACATTTAAAGATAAAATAATTAAATATTTATGGTAATCATTAATAGTGTCATGCACATATTCAATTTCAAGTATTAATATTTAAGAGAAAATTGTACTTAAATGGTATCCATCATTTACAGTCATAACCTCAAGAGGAAAGACTATTGTTGACCTTTTTTATATTGATATTATTTGTCTATTTTGTTGGATAAGTTCGTTTACCAAATTGAGTAAAGTAAAAAACAGTACTACTAAATAAGTGACACTTTCTCCACATATTTAAATTTGAAATGTTTCAATGATATTTGGTCATTTTGGTCTTGAAAAACAATTAACTCTATGCCAATCTGTATTAATCATTTAAAAGCACTTGTTCAATGTTCTTTCAATTATAATTATTTACTTAAAAGCTTTAATTTAATAATAGTAATTTTATTTTACAACATTGTATACTATATGATATGATACACATGTGAAACCACGTGTTGTGAAACTAGTATATATAAGTGTACATATACACACATGAATAGATGTGTTTGTAAATCTAATCTATGTTGCTTACCCGATTAAACAAATGGCCACAATGATTTGTGATGGACCTTCCAGTGTTATCGAAAATCATTTCTAAGCATATGGTGCATTGAGGAGCATCTAATGAAACAATTATCATTTAAAGAATTACAAGATCAAGCTAGTCATTTGTGAATCAATGAAACAAAAGGAGAGCTTTGGAGAAAAAATATAAATCAAAGAAGAAGTGAAGACTAATGTAAGATAATACTGCAATTTTCAATGGTATATGCAGTATTTCACTTATAAAATAATAGTTTAGGAGACTTATAAGTTTCTCCTTAGCGGAAGTGGATCTACAACAACCATGATATCTCTTTCCACAAAGTGGCCTGGATCCCCTCTTTCCACAACCTTGATATCTTTTCTTATGCAAAGATAGATCTATCAGTGCGGCAAGTGATGCAAGAGTGTTGATTTACCACTCCCCAACGTTGTGGTGGAGATGGACCTAGTGCGCCAGGCGAGGCATAAGTGACTCAGACAATTTCCGACTATTTTCCCACTTGACTTATATGGCTTTGAGGGCAATGCCATGTTTAAGTTTGGCTGCAAAAGTTGGCTGGTTGGTTTTTGAGGAGAGGTTTTTAGTGTCCCCTCGAAGGGGAAAAATTAAAATTTTATGATAATGGTGACAATATTTTGGGTTTATGTTGGTATATATATTTATATATTTAAATCTTATTTTACCTGGTTGTTGTTAGTCAGGTTGGTCCTATATTTCTCTATTCTATTACTACATGTGCTTTCTTGAAATTTGTTCTTTGTGCCATACAATACGTCTTTGTTCTATCAATGACTTTATGGCACATGATTCAAAATTTAACATTTTGAATAGTAGATTTTTGAAAAAACTTCAAGGGTTTTCTTGTGCCAAGATTATTTCCCAAGAATAAACATATATTTCTTTTTTTATTTGGTTTTTGAGTCTTTTTTATGACAAACCGGGTTGGCGTTTCCCTATGATAGATTAGCATGAGAGTTTCTAGAGGAAAAACGTCAAGTTTTAGTTTCAATTTAAGTCTTGTGTTGCACCCCTTGCAAGAGGGACCACCAAAATATATTTGTTTTGGAAAATGAAGTTATTTTAAAATGATTTAAAAATGGAACGAAGTGAATGGAAAAACAATCTCTTATAATCGTACATACATTCTTGATTTGGCTTTATGATTTACGAGGGGGATCTCCCCGTTATAGTTTGTCAAAAGTAAATCGACTTAATTGATTTTGAGACTAGCTTAAGAATATGTTGGATTGTAATGTCTTTTGTGAAAAAGTTTTGATTCATTCTTGTATATGCATGTTGTATATAGCTTGTCCCCAAATGTATTTCTTGGCAAAATTCTAGATGTGACTTGGCTTAAAAGATGAACTTAGGTAATAAGCACTCCACAATGTCCCATATTTTACGGCATAGGTACTCATACATAAAACAATTACCCAACTTATGAGGCCGGGGTCGAACCACAAAGATTGACAGATAGGAATCTACTTCTATTGATTTCACCATCCAAAACAAATTAGAAGTTTGAGTACTCAACAAACAGATATATATAAGTGGGGGGGGGGGGGAGGGGTTTAACTAACAATTGTATTTTCTTCAATATTTATGAAACAAAGTAGGGAATAAACACAAAAAAAGTCTACGAAGTTTGAACATTACTAGTGTTATGTGTTTAGTGATT